>QJPP01007505.1:0-224522 GCA_003996215.1 Jaltomata sinuosa | reverse complement strand
AGTTGTAGTTGGACGTAACATCCATCACTTGAAATAAGATCGGGAATTCAGCTGGACCTACTTGCAATGTGAGATAAATTTCTCCAATGACGCTTCTCTGCGCGCCGTCAAAAGCTCTCACCTTCACACGACTTTCCCTTATCTCTCCCATATTCACACCTAACTCTCTCAGTGTGGTGAAAGGACAAATGTTGCATCCAGAACCGCCGTCGATCAAAACTCTAGTCACGATCTTATCGCAGCACTTGACCGCAATGTGAAGTGCTTTGTTGTGGCCGACACCTTCTGCTGGTAATTCATCATCATGGAAAGAGATTTTGTTCACTTTCACCATTTTTCCAATTGTTGCAGCCAATGTATCACTTGTAGTTTCTTTTGGTACGCTAACTCCGCTCAGAACTTGTACCAAAGCGTTCCTATGGGCTTCAGAACTCATTAGCAAGGACATAATGGAAATATGGGCTGGTGTCTTCATTAGTTGTTCCTCGATTGAGTAATCTTTAGACTGCATCTTCTTCCAAAATTATGTGGCTTCTGCATCAGTAACATTCTTCTTTGGATTTTGTTCTTTCCCGGGAACCCCTCGATTCAGATCCTCCGGGATATAACACCTTCCCGACCTGGTCATTCCGTGAGCCACAACAGCGTCTATCATTTTGCCTTTGGCTCCCGCCCAATAGTCCCACGGGACTGCTTTAGTGTCATAGTCGGGTTTTCCAGTGGCTATAGTGGTTACCACAACCCTCGACAGGTAGGTTTGAATAGTCAACGGTTCTCTCAACTGAACTGTGATAAAAGGTTGCGCTGGAGATGTGGCGGCAACTTCTTCTGTGCCCCAGATAGGTACGATATTCCCTTCCAGGTCATACTCTTCTTCTAGGGTAATCATGTTGACTCCTTGATTCTCATGATCTGGTAGAGGATTGTTGTTCACATTTGGAGGAGTATCGGTGCATTTGATTACTCCCTTCCTGATAAGAGACGCGATCTGGTTCTTCAACCCAAAACACTCCTCCGTGTCATGTCCTTGGATTCCCGAGTGGTATGCACATCGCTTATTTCCATTGAAGCCTCGTGGTATCGGATTAGGGATTCTTCCCTCAATCGGCTGCAACAAACCTGCTACCCTCAACCTTTCAAACAATTGAGCCAAAGGCTCGGCAATAGGAGTGTAGGTGCGGGTATTTCTGGCTTCAAGATTAGGACGTGGTCTTGGTGCATATGTTGGTCTATTTTGGTGAACCGGAGCTTGGACAGGGGCATACGGCTTTGGTGGAGTTTGGTATGCTGGCGCTCGAGGTGGGTTATACTGTGGCTGGGTACTATATACTGGAACATGTGCGAGAATTTGGGAGTTGTTAGGGTATCGGTGGGATGGTCCTCCGTGCTGGTAGTAAGGTGTGACGGCTGAGACGTCTTCCTTCTTCTTCTTGATACTACCAATGGAACCCGACTGTATGGCCTTGCTTGCGGCTTGCAGTGCGACAATAGACTGAATTTTTCCGGACTTAATACCTTCCTCAATAAAGTCTCCCATCTTGACCAAGTCAGCGAACTTCTGGCCCATCATTGACATCATCTTGTCGAAGTAGACGCCTTCCTGAGCTCGGATAAAGTACTTAGAGAGTTCATTTTCGTCAAGTGGGGGCTGGATCCGAGCAGCCTCGGTCCTCCATCTCCATGAATATTCTTGAAATGATTCAGATGGCTTCTTTTGTATGTTAGCCAGTGAGAATCTGTCTGGAGTGATTTCGGTATTAAACCTGAAACGACTCATGAAATCTTCGGTCATTTCTTGCCAATCACACCATTTGCGAGGGTCTTGGCGAGTGTACCAAGTCAGAGCTTCTCCAGACAGACTTCGAATGAACAGTTTCATCCTCAATTTCTCGTTCCTTCCTACGCCGACCAGTTTGTCGCAATAGGCTCTTAGGTGTGCGTGGGGATCGCCCTTTCCATCAAATACATCAAATTTTGGTGGTTTGTACCCGACCGGCATATCAATGTCTGGGTGGATGCATAGGTCATCATAGTCCAGACTTTCGGTTCCCCTGGTGACTTGCATGCTTTTAAAAGCCCTTTTCAAACTTTCAAGTTGAGCTGCTATCGACCTATCTTCATTTGACCGGACATCCCTCTCCAATCCTACGTACTGATCGACCTCATACGGTACTTTGGCAGCCGTGGATGTTGCGAAAGTAGGGGCTTCAGTAGCATATACCGGTGGAACAGGCATTTCACAAGTGACATGTGCCTCCGGTATGTGCTGCATTGTTGGGTGAATTGGAACAGTGAAGTTCTGCGTAGGCGAGGAAAGATTAGGTGCAGCCCTAGCAGCGGGCGGACGAGCAAGTAGATCTTGAGCATAAGTGGGAACAGGTGGTGTTTTCTTAGGCGCGTTTGTTAAGTCGGCGGGAGTGACCGGCCGCAACTCGGCACTTGGAAATTGGAATTGAGCGGGGAAGGTAGCAGCTGTAAGCTTAGTCAAATCCCGCACTTGGCGTAGTTCTTCTTTCAAGATCTCAATCTCTTGTGCCATGTTGGCCATTTGTTCGTCGTTTTGAGTGTCTATCGGTTTTCGAGAACTTTCGGCGCCATCTACTGGTACCATCGAGGCGTTGTTAGATTCTTCGCTCATTTTTCCTTTAGATCGGAGGTTGTATTGTGATTCCGCCAGTTTGCAAATCGACACAAATCAACCTTCTTGGGGGTTTGATAATAAACATAAAGAAAAGAAAAGAAAGAAAAAGGAAACTATGTTAGTTTGGGAAATGTTGGAATATAAAGCAAATATATACGCCAAGTTGGCGATATTCACACAAAATGCGTCCTAATATGGAGCCTCGTTTTGCCAGAGGTAGGCCTACGCTGCATACAATTTGATATAAATGATCCATTTTGAACACATTTAGGATTTGAGATAAACATGACTTTCATTAAGCAAAATGTGGCTTTGAAAGTTTACAATAGATAGGCTGATGGGAGCCTGAAAATGAAAGACATGGGATGGCCACTAGGGCGTACAAAGGGATGGGCCATGAGGCACTTTTAAGGAATATGAAAGGGGTACAATGGGAAAGGATAACCTAGGGCCACGTAGGACCATCATCATTATCGTCGTATATGTCCAAATAAGGCCCTGGGTGGTATTCTCCGAGATCCCATTCTCTCAACTGCCATTCCTGATAATCCGGATCATCTTCTTCCAGGAACACTAAAGGTCTATACTCAGATTGATCTTCAAGTTCTTCCTCTAGATTTTCTCTTATATCATTCTGACTGTCCGAGGTTATCTCATCTTTAACTGAGCCCGGAATAATCTGTTCACGCATGGAGGCGGTGAGATACATGTGAGGTATTATTTCCTTGGAGACTTGAGTCACCATGTCGTAGTCGATAAAACCAGGGATCCTTTCCCAGCTTGGTCGCATTATGGGACCTCCCTCTACCTTCCACGCATAATATTCCAAGGTGCACCAATTTGTTTGTCCGATATCTGCGGATATTATATTCATCCATGATTCCTGCAGTCTTCTAATCCTGGCCGAAGGTATTTCTCTTCCGTAAGCGACCTCTGCAGGTTCTATGTGAGACCACAAAGGAACCTCCTGATTGATGCCAAATTGGCGCAGAACTCTAAGTGGAGAGTATGGTTGGATCCCTTCTAACCCGATCAACTCAATAAAATAGCTGGTATATCTCCTCAATAATGCTCTTCCAGTGATCCAAGGGAGCTTTCATTGGATGGCATCTCCTGTGAGATGCGTTAGGTAGGCCCGCCATCCTTCTCGTCCTGTCGGTGCATTCCAAAATTTTAACCTACGCTCGTGGCTTTGCATCTTATCGCAGACTCCTTCCAAGTTATCGTTGGCTTGTTCTTTTTGGAAGAAATGCTCTACGGCCCAAATTTGTAGTAGCAAATTGCATCCGTCAAAGCAATCATATCCTCTTGAGCAGGAGGACAAAGCTCTGAATAATTCTGCCAAAAGCATTGGTACTAATGTTAACCTTTTGGAGCTATTGAACAAGGCAAGGACTACTGGCATCAAATTTATATTGATGCGGCCTATCTTCTTAGGAAAGACCATGATCCCTAAGAAAGCGAGTGCAAAAGCCACAGGTCGGATTCTTTCCCATTTTGCTCTGCTACAAGCAAATTCCTGTCGATAACCATCATAGCTTTCTTGACGTCCAAACCTCTGAAAGAGATAGTTCAAACCTACACATCTATTTTCTACATTCCTAAGGGCCGGGAAGACTTTTAGACCCAAAGCGTGTAGAAATTTTCTTCCAGACATGGTTGAGGGCAATACTGGTTCTCTTCCTTCGAGCGCCAGATCTGGTAGGCTACTGACCTCTTCCAAGGTAGGCGTGATTTCAAAGTCAGAGAACTGAAATGTCGCGGTGGTTGGGTTCCAAAATTCAATCAGCGACTTTGTTATCATCTCATTGGCTTGGATATCCAACAGCTCAGTGAGAGATCCCAGGTGTTTGGAAATCTCGTGTCCATATAGAGGCCTGATGTTGTTCCACCAGCGTTGTAGGTTATGGGGAGCTGAGAAAATCATTTGGATGTTGGGTAAGTTTTGGTTGATATTCATCTGAAAGAAAAGGTAAAGGGTATGATAAGTTTGTTTATCCCAAATCCATTATGTGTTTTAGTTTGTATCATTTACATCAATCACACACAAAGTATATGTCGTTGGGTTTTATGAAAAACCTGTTGACAATAAGGGTGGTTCCCTAAATGCAGTGTCAATCCCCGGGATCGTCCTGCCTAAGGCTATGCAACATGACTTATTTCTAGAATAAGAGTATTTTCCTAGATTTAAGAGTGGACTGAATAACTGCGAGACGGCACACTAACCTAAATGCACCGACCCTGAAACGAAGGAATCCAAAAGAAGGTTTGGGAGGGCATAAAACCCTCCGCGTGTACCACAGTGTGTGAAATGTGTACGGCCAAAGACTCGATAGAAGAATGCAAGTGAGAAAGCAGTAACAAGTAGTGTTTATCAAACAAATAAGGAACACAAGTTTGGATTTGCCTTGCGTCCTTTCAAACAAATATAAACATAAATAAAGCAAATAATGTACTGCAAATAAACAAATACCCAAATAATATTCATAAACTAAGCATGCTAAGGTAAAAACATAAGTTATCCCCAGCAGAGTCGCCATTCTGTCGCGCCCTTTTTTGAACTGGCCAAAATATGCTTGCAACATCCGGCTCTTTCTGCCTTTGTTTTGGAAAAGGGTTTAGAGTCGTCACCTAAATTTAGGAAACTTAGGAAACCATTTTGTATGTAAAACTCTGTTTTTAGTCTGCGAAACGTTTGAGATTCTGAGTAAGTGTTTTGGTTACTCGAAGGGAAGGTGTTAGGCACCCTTCAGAGCCTATCCGAAGATAGTCCTTAAACTCAGTTTTAGAAACATATTTGGGAAAATTATTTGTCCATTATTTGCTAAAAAGGGTGATAAAAAACATATTTTTTTTATTTAATTTAAGAAAAACTCAAAGTATATGACACATGCCACTACAATAGGCAAAAAATATAAAATATGCTTATGGTAAAAAAATGAGACACATGTACGTACATGTCAAAATATATGAAAGTTTAATAGCAATAATTAAAGTATGTAAAACTTTATGATTTATAAGAAATATATACTTAAAAGCTATGTAAAAAGATGAAGATATTATTTATAATAAATATGCCTTTGTAAAGTAAAATATATGTAGTTCTTAAAGTTTGAGAAAGTTTATGACATGTTTATTAAAAAGAAAGTAAAGATGACGTATGTATATTTAAAATATAGGAAATCATGTGAAGTTTATTATTTTAAAAGATTTGGATAAGTAAAAGTATGTAAGGAATATATTAGTAATAGAGAAAAAGATATAAGAGAAAATCATATTTGTTTTGTAAATATATTTCATGTAACAGAATAATTTGAAAACTTGAGTAGAGAACGAAAATTATTTGTTTTCATGTAAAGAAGACATTTATTCGTAAAGTGAAAATGAACATGCATTGAATATGAAAGAAAGTATTATGTACGTAAATGTAATTGTGATAAAATAATATATGTATAATCTAAGTAGGAAGAAGAGTAAGTAAAATATAAATATATACCTTGTAGTAGATAACATATGACATATATACCTTGCATTTTTAGGCTTCGAAAATCTGAAAAATCTCAAAATATATATATAGAGTAAAGCAAGATATTTGTAAAATATTGAGGTTAGAATAAGAGAATACGTAAGTTAAATATAAAGGAGGCTTGCCTAAATTAGATAAAGCATTCTATAATCTAAGGCCTAAGAATGACTAAATATTTGTTCGAAATATATTGAATCGCTACTTAATATTTTGAAAATCTACCGCGAGTTATTTGGAATAAGTCTTTCTTGAAACAAGCCTAACATTAATTAATCCCTAAAAAAAAATCTGCACTATTCACCACTTATTATTACTATTTTTGAAAGTGTTTAACCACTAATTTTAAAGCATTAAAAAAAAAAGAAATCCGAAACTTTTGCCTAAACTGAAAGAGTGAAGGAAACTTACTTTCGAAATTTTTAAACTAAATAAAGATAACCCACGAAACTATAAGCCAAAGAATAAACGTTAATCAAAACACAAAGAAAAACACATATCCAAATATACAAAGTTAGTTAAAACATTTAAAGTAAGCATAAAAGAAAGCAATAAATAAAGGAACTAATTATGTTAAGTTCCTTTGGAGGAACTAGTCTCCTAATGGGTGACTCCGAGCATTGCGATGATTCCTAATAGCTGTTCGACCCAAAACATATTGGGCCGAGGTTGAGTTTCAAGTGAGAACTCCAGCTCTCCGGTTGTTTCATGTAACACAAAAAAAATGATAAGGATTAGTAACTTGTATAACAAAGTTTACAAAATGTAGAAATATGCCAAGCTTAACAATAAAGTGATAAGGAAAACAAACATGCTATTCGGTAAATACACAAGCATATATGAAAGAACGACATGTAACCATATTTTGTTTCATGTTTTATAAACAAAGCGATCTTAGGTAAACAAACAACTTCGATACTAGTTGATTATTAGAAAACAAAGTACACAACAAGTAGCAATATAAAACCTTATTATTATTTTTTCATTCACTTTAATTAAATAAGTAGCTATGAACAAATCATCTCAAAAAGTAAGGCGACACTAGTGACGAGAGGATCAAAAGAGAACCAAACTACTACATTAGTTCATGATAAATTCCTTAAGCTAGCATTCCCGAAATTAAACCCGAGTTAAAAACCAAAATAATGAAAATGGGGCAGCCCTCTTTTTCTAACAACGCACACTAATTTAACCACTTTTTTACTAGGATTAAGGTGTTTAAAGAAAAGTTAGAGACCACAATACTTTAGAAAGGATAATAAAGCACCCTTAGGTACAATTTAAGACCTCATTCGTTCATGATGCTGATTTTTGTTTATCCCATATGAACTAAAAATAAAATAAAATAGCTTAAACCATTCTCAGGTGAACAATGTGATAAAGCTTCCAAACAGATTCCATTTAAAAAAAAAAGAGAAGTCAAGAAGCATACTTTTAGCAAATTTCAACTTGGCTCTTAACAAATACAATCCTCTAAAAGGGTAAACCTTTAGAAACCCAAAATATTCATTTAATGACATTGATTCAAGTAAACAATTTAAAGATGCACTTGTTGTGCTTAATGAGAATCTAAAACAGAGAGGTTGATATATACAACATATTTAACATCGCTTTTAAGCTAAGCCAAAAGCTGATTTTCATGCAAGCCTAGAACATATAAAAATAACTACTGCCATGTACAAGTATTCCAACCCCCCAAAAGAAGTTACAATGATCTTGTAATAGCCGGCTGAACATACATCAAGTTTCAAGCCTCTTTCATGCCAAAATGAAGGTTGTCAACACCTTGCTTGCACACAACCAAACAACTATATAAATAAACAACTACTGCCCCATTCCAATCTTCAAATCGAAATCATAGTGACGTTAAATAGATAGCTAACCACACTTAAAGTAAAACATCAAACTTCATAGACACTTATTCGATGAAGATAACCAAACGGCCAGAACAACTACATTTCATTTCACATCTTTTACGCCAAAAATCAGCCAAACAAGAACAACCAAAACTCACACGAATCAATGGATCACAAAACTAAACATAAAGTAATTAGACGGGATAGAATTTACCTTGTGTTGAGCAGCGATTGAGGCCGTTGAGTGTCGAGTTTCAAACTAGCTATTCCGACTCCGATTCCGAATAGCAAACAAGACAACAAGAGGAAAACGAACAATGAGTATATGGAAATCGACAGTGAACAATCAGAGAATAATTTGGTGTGAGTTGTTTGTGATTTTAGTTTCTGATCTTTTTTCTGATTTTTGGTCCGTGTCTCTCTGTGTGTGTCGGTGTGTATATTTCTTTGTGTGTCTGTGTTTGTGTATGTTCTCCCTCTTTCAATGGAAACCCAAGGGTCCTTTTATAGCCAAAGTTGAAGGCTCAAACGGCTCTTTCCAAGAATTCAAAATTTGAATTCTTGGAAAGCCAAGTTGCAAAAGGAAAATGATGAAATCTGAAGAAAAGATGAGATGAGATGCCTACCTTTTCAGGCGGATTTGAAAGATGATGGTGATGGGTCGGCGGTGTGGGGCTCGGACGGTCGGGCAACAGCTGGGTTTCCTCTTTTCCGAGGTCTGCAACCGGCGGTGGCGACCTTTTCGAGGCTACAAAAAGCCTCCGAAAAGGGGAAGGGACAATGTGAGGTGATGGAGAGGGTGTTGACGCCGTTTGCCCACAAAATCCGGCGGGTCTTGGGGGTGAGGGCGACGTTGAGGTGAGGTTTTTGGGGGTGGGGGTGGTCTGTCGGCAGTTGGGGTTGAGAGTGGACGAAGTGGGGGTTTTGGGGGTGTCGGCTTGGGGTTGAGAATGGAAGGGATTAGGGGTTTGTTTGGTTTGGATGAAAGTGGGGAAGAGAAAAGAATTAGGGTGTGGGTTTAGTGGGGAGTTTGGGCCGGGTCAGGGGCGGTTTGGGCTGGGTCGGGTGGTTGGGTAGTGGGTTAGGAGGAAATGGGCTGAAACAAATAATTGTTTGGCCCAAAATTTGGGTAAATGGATTAATTTGGTAGAAAAAAATGTGATTTTCCCTAGTAGTTTTTCCATTTAATCAATTTAACGATGCTTCTTTTATCCTAATTAATTTTCCAATACGTACATAGTTGATTAAGAAATAATTTTGATACGCGTAATCGCAATCCTCAATTGATAGAACAATATTTAGGAAATGTTATAGCGATACGATACAATTTCATTTAGAATAAAAGTTACTATACCAATAACTTGTTAAAAAGAAAGAATTATAAAGTATTTTTGGTGATTTTATAAGATACAATATTTTTAGTAATTATTATTATAGAAAGTAAAGGAAATCATTTTAAAAATGATTATTGGTGCCAAAATTTATAAAAATTAATATAAAAATAAGAAAATTATTTTGGAAAAGTCCTCGGGATTAAGAAGCATATAAAAATTAATTATGGGAAAAAGGAGGGCCAAAATTGGGTGTCAACAACTGTATTGATAGTGGTTTCGTAATTTGGAGCTTATCAGAGCAGTTCGAGCCTGTACAATGCTATCCCTGCAGCTATTCGTCGGACGATAGGTAGGTTATGGCTTTTACTACCTAGACTCTGCGTATATAGGCTATAACTGCATTAAGTAGCATCCTTGGGTGGGTTGTTATAGGTTTGTACCCCAGACCTTGTCTGCCTTTTCTGTCTTTTATTTCGTATATTGATTGTAGTATTCGTATCAGTATTGTATATTACCCTTGTGGTCCTATGTGGCCTCGTATTGACTCGGGAACATAGACGGTGGGTTATTTAGAAATGTCCGCGAGTCCCGAACATAGAGATATCCTTTTAGGCTGGTTATGTTTGCTGAGTAGTTGTGGAGCCTGTGCAGGGCGGGTAGGAATGTTTGTGAGCCGTTGGGCTAATTTATATTTGTGTGCGAGCATATCATCCATGAAAAAGGTTTTCCCTACATGTTTTACTTTGGTTTTGGATGCGAGCCACAATAGACGGTTTTTCCTAAACTTGCATGGCCCCAGGGGCCCATTTTTGATATAATCTAATGCTGACATGAGATTTTGGATGATTTCGCACTGATTTCCTATTGATACTAGGCTCTGCTGGGCAGAGCACTAGCCCTGATTTCCTACTGATACTAGGCTCTGCTGGGCAGAGCATTAGACTTGATTTCCTACTGATAATAGGCTCTGCTGAGCAGAGCACTAGAACTGATTTCTTACTAATTTAGACCCAGATATGCTCTGGGCACCCTTTGAGAGGGTTATTGAGACTTTTATCACTGATTTAGACCCGAGTATACTTCGAGCACCCTTTGAGAGGGTCTTTTGAGATTAACTACTTCTGTTTTAGACCCGGTTCGATCCCGAGCATATACTATGAGGTTTCTAGTTTGAGATACTATTTGAGATCGCTGGGCGATGTATGTGGTCGACGAGTAGACCTCCATGGACCCTGTCGATCTAGGACCTGGGGCCTTGGGCTGCGTGTGCTAGATGAGGGGTGTACAACATAGTAGAGGTACACGACTATAGTCCTTCCATGGGTCCTGCCTCTATATGGGCCCTTAAGGTACCTTGAGGGGGAACATACTGGTTACTTCCATATCATATCATTATCATGTATTTGGCACGTCAATTCCACCCTTGTTTGTTGTGTGTTCAGTGTACGCTCCGGTTGTATGGGCGACCAGAGGGTTTGTTTTTACTTTATTATGTCCCTCGGTTGTATGGGCGGCCATTGGTACTGTAGGTAGTTTAGATTACTATTTTCGCTTTATAGAGCTGGTTTTGGTCCTTATTTGTTGGTGATTTAGCGATTATTAGCCTGTTGAGGCTCCGGTTGTGAGATTGTGATTATTGAGAGGGCTAGGGAGTCCTATCTTATTGAGGCACTTTTGTGTGGCCTTCTGAGCAGATTGTGATTTTCTGGTTCCATTCTTATCAGGATTTGAGTAGTATTTCTCGGTTATTGTAGGTTAGTTATTCCATCCTAGGGTTGTACTTGTGAGGTGGATTCCTGTTTATGCTATCTTGAAGTTGGATTGGTGTAATGATTTCCTTATGCTTGTTGATTCCATTTTGGGTATGTTAGACTGCTTTCCTTCTTTTCCTTTTACTTGAGGTTACTAGTATACTGCCATGTTCCTGACTCTCTCTCTCTCCTTTTATATGCTATTGTTGCAAGGATCCCATGTGCGTCCCTCTCTCTTACACCTGTGTTCTGTGTATATTTATTGTCTGTGCTATCATTGTATGCTTATAATTCTTGGTTGTCTATTCTCCGTGCTAGTTCCTTGTGCTTTCTCTATTGCTTCGGTGACTACTTCCTTGCTATCTGCTACTTACTATTTTTATATCTTATATGCGCTCAGTCGGCCGATGATGCCTACTGAGTACCCGTTGTCTTGGTGCTCATACTACACTTTTTCATCTTTTTGGTGCAGATATTAGTTGAGCTTTCGCCATTGATCGCGTTGGAAACTCGTGCAGCTTTTGAGAGGTTCGAGACTAGGGTGAGCGCCTGATGGTCGGGGCTTGTCTACATCTCATATGTTGTGTTGTTGCTCCTTGTACTTTTGGAGACATATTTATATTGTATTTGGTTACTTCTAGCACTTGTATTCTATTAGAAGCTTCTGTACTGTCGATACCAAGTCTTGGGGTTGGTGTAGTATCATTTGTATATTTATATTTCGGGTTGTTGCTTTCGCGTTGTCTTATATTTATATTTGGCTTCCGCCTATTTCTGTTCATTGTGCGTATTGGTTAGGTAGTAGTCCATTACTAACTGTTCCAGGCTACAAGAATTGGTTCGCCTACTGGGGGGTTGTAGGTGCCATCATGACCTGAGAAATCGGGTCGTGACAACTTTCATCCCCGAAAGTCAGGAAAGAAAGAAACACTAGAGATTTAAGAACATCGAATATGAAGCCCGCACTACTCTCTCGGACAACTCGGGTAGCCTCATAGACTGGACAATACCCAACAGAACGAAACCACGAAAAGCAACCAAGCCTAAACTCCTTACTAGCCAAGCTAGAATCCAACCTTAAGCTCAAAATCTCCAAAGGCCTGCCAACCCAAACTGAACCTCGAGAATCTCTACCGGTAAGCACCGACACAACACCAAAACTTGAGAAGCAAGGCGATCAACACATAGAACTCGAATCCTCGAAACCACAATCAAGTTCACAAAGAAAGCCATCAACCCAAAACTTTAACTCATGAATGCACTGATCCACAAAATCCTTTTATTCTGAACTGAATCCTTTTGCACCATAATCATGAAACTTCATATAAGTCGAACACTTGAGCCACTCTCGAAATATCAATTGACGCACCGGAGGTCCATAGTTTCTGCTTATACTCCACCACAAACGAAGTCATCCTTTTTACTCAAACTCTTTCCAAGCCAAGCTATAGCCTACTATCCTTTGACATCCAAAACATTAACCCAAAGCACATACTCAAAAACTGTAGTAGTTTTATCCTAACTAACCACCAACCAACGGACGAATACCTTTACTAACATCAAACTCGATAAATGAACCCAACTGAACAACCCATCTGCACCCGAATGAAGTTTGCACACCATGGTTAGGAAAAGTATGCATGAACACCCGACGTTGACGGAGAACTTCCAAACTGTAGAACGATACCAACCTCGCTGAACCGGACCAAATCTGAATCAACTGAATATGAAGGCACTAGGAAATCTGTCCAACAGACCCAAACCAAAACCAAGATCTTGCAAGGAGTGTGGTAAGCCTACCACGAAGTATGTAATCATCAGCTCAGCTCCAAACTCTAAGAATACTATTGCTACTCCCAATACTCGAACACTATTCTGATTTGAAATTGCCTTACTAATCTCATCTCAGGAAGAAATCCACCATGCCACGAATATCAAGTCAAAACACCCCGAAGGCAAAGTAAAAAGTGCCTGGAGTTCAAGGTTGCCATCTAGCCATAAATTTTTTTGCATACACCTTCAACTCATCCCTTTGGCTCGAATAAACTGCTCTACTGTATCAGCACATAAGCCAACCATCCTGAAGCATACCACATACAGAACTTTTAGTCCATATTGGCCGAGTCTAACCAACACTGGAACCCCATATAAAAAACAACCCTGAAGAATCACTAATCGAGCTTTCAAGTCTCGACAACCAATGGTGATCATCAGTCTCAAAGTATCATCATTGGAACTCAAAATAGCCTCGCTAGCCTCAACCCACACAACCTGATCACATAAAGCATACACTCCTACTGAATCTCAAACCTACGCTGCTGAGTATGTCCAACCATGGTAGAAGGAACCTCGTACTAACTAGAACACCGCTGAAATCTGGAATGTCCAGCCTAACTCAAGGGTTATCCAAGGACTAGGTGTCCAAGGCCAACTGTCACTCCACAACTGAAATGGGAAAGCTAAGTTTTCTGAACTCATTGCCTTCCAACCCAAGAAGTGCAACCGAAGAGAATCAACCACGAACCATCCGGATTAGTCTTGCTAAGCCACAATCCTAAAACCCATTACTGATTTACCAATCAATGCTCATGTCGAACCCACAAGTAGACTTATCCACCATCGAAGAACACTAATGAAGCTGGAGCCAAATAGGCCATGAATACACAATTTTCCCACTCCGTCGATGCTATTGAAACTTTGTTTTCCCCAAAGAAGATAACAAGGAAGCCAGGGTCGATGCAACAAGATTCCAAAGTTAGTACCGGGAATGACCACTACCTCAATCTCAAACTAGAAAGAATTTTGGCCTCGAATCTATCAAAGGAAATGACATCACAACCTAAACTCGGTCGACGCAGTCACCAACATACAAGCGAAAGCAAACTCACGGTCACCACCTCAGTCAGCTACTAGAACACATACTTACACACAAGGAGTCATCGCCCTCCTTTGCAAACCAAACGAAACCCTTTCCAAGAATACACTAAATTTCATAAATCCTTTCTCAGATGACTCTAGAGTTGTTCCCTTAGCTCCTAAACTCTTACTGGCAACACTTAGACATAATTCCATAGTCAAAACTCAATCACAATGCCACAATCAAAATCTCAACCAGAGATCTACGATCAAAATTCATTCCAACTAGAACTGGGGAAATAATAAAACAACCCAACTAGACAAGAAACTGAGGGAGACTATGGGAACAACCCATATACCTGCCAACCTCCTAAACCAACAAAATAAAGAGGGTCGACTCTAAACACCCGAGAAAACCAAACCAACTCAATTGCAAGCTAGCATAACCGACACCTCTCAACTCAAGACAAGAGCTCAAACTCTGGCACAACCACCGGTAATTACCAAACCAACACAGGGACTCCTAGAAAATGATAGATAACAGCCTAGACAACAACCATCTAGGACCGTTCAACAATGAAGGTTCAACACAAGTCTAGAACCACAAGGGAGGTGGAAACAAAACTGACCAGAAAAGGCAAACAATAACTATCCACGAGCTACAGTTCCAGGTAAACACCTATCAAGGATAACTCACCCCCATCCACTACTAAAGAATAAGCTACCAAGAAACAACGCATAAACACTACAACTCAAGTAGTCACACAACTAAACAAATAACAGGTAGGCATATAAGCAATTAAATGATAGAAGGGATAGAATAGCAACGCAAGCAGTACTATCACTAGCTGAAGGTAACAAAAGTCTAATCAGGAGCAACCATATCAGGAAACTCAACCTATGGCCCACCAGAAAGGGCATCAGACTGACGGGATCTAACTCTGGATTGAGTAGTCGAAGCTGAAGGCTCAACCATCCTGCGCTGGGGATAATCTCTAAAATAGTGACCAACTACTCCACAACCATAGCAACCTAAGGAAGCCTTGTCCCGACGCACAGTGCCTATTGACTTTGGATGGATACCTAAACCACCTAGCTGAAATCCACTTCTAACCATCTGGGGACCACCCCTACTACCCTGTACTTCACCTCTAGCCGATGGTACTAGAGACCTGGGAGATAACATCTACTGAACCTGCTGACTGGGAGGTAGGATCGTGGGGCAATCCTAAAAAAAAGTGCCCACGCCTACCGCACTAAAAACAAATTCCACTGAACACATATGGGCGGAAAGATCTCGCTGAACCTGATCGGCCACCACGGCCTACACAACCTGAATACAAACCTCGAAGGATCTGGCCCATACCACATCCACTATGCTCAACATGCCCTGTACCACCACCCTCTGAAACCTGTGTACTAACTGAAACTGGCCGGGTAGATAAGAAGCAGCGGAACCTATCTCTGGTGGTGTACCCCCTACCTCGAGTCTGAGAACCTCGGAAACTGTCTTAGCGACGATGTTTCTTAGCACCACCTCCATAAGCCTCACGACATAAACCCTTCGATAGCCCAAGCATGATCCACTACCTGAAGGAAGGTCGTCCCAACTGTAACCAAATGCTTGATCGCCAAATAGAGCGGTGAAATCACACCCCCAACAAAGCTCTGAACTCTATCAAACTCTTAAGGTATAGCCCAGCAGTACGCCTAACTATCTCATAAAATCTCATCTCATATTCTAATACCAATATATTACTCTGCTGAAGAACTGGAAGCTCAACCCTAACTGAAGCACCGCTCATAGAACTGGGTACTGAAATACCCACCGGAGGACTCAGAGTCCTAACCATGGTGTCTTAAAGAATTAGGGTGGCATGAAACTCTACCGGAGGCTGGGGTGGCCCTACACTTCCTATCTGATGCGGTAAACTCTCACTCTGATGGAAAACAGAAAAAAGCAACAAAAAACTCACACCAAAAGTTCTCAGGCCTAAACTAAAGGTCCAACTAGACCAAACTCAATGCTCCAAAACTAACGAAACTGTCAGAATTTGATTCCGAGCACGTTAGCTAAGAAAGTTGACTAAAGTCAACGATATTCTAAGTTAAGGCTCTAAAATAGGCAAACAACTAAAACAACGAAAGAACGACCAGGGCACTGAACTACCAGTCCCAGCAAGTCATAAATGACTTGAGGCCACTACATGAAAGCTCTAACAGTACAAAGAAAGCATAAATACAAAGATGACCGAAGGGGTCATCACACAACATCATACAATAAAAAATTTAGATCGTATTTTTCTCCTCTTAGAATCATGTAGCATAATCTTAGCAACATACCCTCATACTTTCAAATATTTCAATCTAAGAGATAATCTTTTCATAATTGAAAAAAAAATCCTTTTTCCACACTATTCAAAATAAACACAAAGGAAAATATATAATCTCAATAATGTACCTCTAATAGTAAGAGAACATTCTCGTATTAAAGTATAATGAAATTCTTTCAAAGACTATTCAAATATATTGTCACAAAGAAACGTTTATCAATTATCAAATTTTTCCATTACAAAAATTGTCACGATCCAATTTCTCAGGTCATGATGGCACCTACAACCTCCGAGTAGGCGAACCAATTCCCGTAGCCTGGAACAGTTAGTAATGGGCTACTACCTAACCAATACGTACAATAAGAATAAATAAGCGAAAGCAAAATATAAAGATAAGGACAAAGAAGAAGCAATAACCTGAATATATACATAATGAAACTACACCAACCCCAAGACTTGGTATCGATAGTACAGAAGCTTCTAATAGAATACAAGTGCTAGAGGTAACAAAAGATAGGTACAACTGTCTCCGAATATATAAGAGGAACAGTACAAAAGATGAGTTATGGTCAAGCCTCGATAGTCAGGCGCTCACCCTAGTCTCGAAGATCCAAAAGTTGCACGAGTCTCCAACGCGATCAACAGCGAAAGCTCAACTAATATCTGTACCAGAAAGATGCAGAAGTGTAGTATAAGCATCAATTGCTAAGCAACGGGTACTCAGTAGGTATCATAGGCCGACTGGGCACATATAAGATAAAAGATCAGTAATAAACAGAGTAGAAACAAATAGTCACATAGAACGACGAATAAGTACATGGAATCTAGCACGGAAGAAATACAAGAAGAAAACAACAGACATGGCTAGCTACTAGAATACATATCGTATGCACATGTGGAAGAAAGCAGTAACGCACCTGGGATACTTGCTATAACAATATATATAGAAGTTTCTTAGAAAAATCGGCGGTATACTGGTAACCTCAAGTAATAAGACAGGGAGGAAAGCAAAGTGACAACATCATGCTCGAACACATGAATAATAACCAAGCCCAGCTACAAAATACTAGTCTCAATACCAAGATATAATAAGAAATCAGCATAAGGAATCATAAGACTCGATAAATAATAATAAGTCTACCTACCGTCCCACGAGCGTACATACACCCGAGGAACACATACAAGTAAAAACAAACCCTCCGGCATCCCATAGTATCAGAGCGTACACTGAGCAAACAACAAACAAGGGTAGATCCAAACATAATATGCATGATATGATATGATATGCTGAAACCATGTGATGGTAGTGCCGTATGTTACCCCCTTTCGGTACCTAGAAGGCCCAATAGAGGCAGGATCCATGAAAGAGATTCCCCTGAGTACCTCAGCTCCACTGTACACCCCTCCTCTGGTCACCCTCGACTCGTAGCTTTTGGTCCGGAATAGCATTGTCCATGAAGGTCCTCGGCCACATACTAAATCTCAATCTCAATATCATTGTCCGAAGTGAATCTTTATCCAAAGCAGTAACCCAAGTCTCAACAATGCATGCCCAGAACCTATCCGGGTCTAAATCGGTGAAATAATTCTCAAAAACCTCTTTCAAAGGTGCTCGGCGTATCCGGGTCTAAAATAGTAGTAAATCAAGTCCAGTGCTTGGCTTTATCGAGTCTAATATCATTTCCCATAAATAACAAAGCAAGTCTAGCACCTCGTCCCAACCGAGTCTAGTATAAGTAGGAAAACTGTGATAAATCTTTCTTTTCACTTTTCTTACCCCAAGAATATCTAGTAAAACAGCACCGAACCGCTTTATAATCATTTTAACCAAAAACGAACCCCCGAGGCCATGCAAGATTTAGAAAATTGAATAAGACAGGCCCGAAGCCAAAATCATAGTAAAATTATGAAGAAAATCCCTTTTATATGCATGATAAATGCTATGATCAAGCACAAACAATAGCCCAACGGCTCATAATCAACTTATCGGCACTGCACAAGCTCCAATCATTCTACAACACAGATATCCAACTTTATAACAGTAATAACGATATCCGAGACTCACGGATATTCCTAATAACCCACCATCTATGTTCCTGAGTCAATACAAGGTCACACAGGACCACAAGGGTGATAATATCATCTATAACAAATACTACAAACATTGGAGGGAAGAAATGAATCAGATATGAAGAAGCGGTCGAGGTCTGTGGTACCAAGCTAATAAACCCAACCCAAGGATGCCCATTAATACAATTTTATCCTATATATGCAAAGTTTAGAGGAGTTAGACCGTAACCTACCTGTCGTCCGATGATAAGCTGCTAGAATGATGATGTCCAAGCCCGAACCACTCCGAGAAGCTCCAAAACAAAATCAAACTCAAATTTGGACTTGAATAACTTGACGTAGATAATCAATTTCCTTGGGGGATAAAATATATCATCAAAACGTTTTCCTCCCAACAAAATCTGTCAACGTATGCATATGTATATTTGTGAAACATGTTAACAAAGGAGAAGCTTATACTACTAATTCTAAAATTAAAGAAAAAGATAGTAGAATGGCTGGAGCATATATAAAATGTATATATTTGAAATGGAAAGTGAATGGAAGTTTGGATTCTACTCACTTAAGTAAACTCTATGTCACGACCCAATTTCTCAGGTCATGATGGCTCCTACAACCCCCCAATAGGCAAACCAATCCCCGTAGCCTGGAACGGTTACTAATGGGCTACAACCTAACCTAAATGCACAATAAGCGAAAGCAGAAAGTAAAGGTAGACAAAGCGGAAGTGAAACCTGAATATATACATAAGGAAAACTACACCAACCCCAAGACTTGGTATCGACAGTACAGAAGCTTCTAATAGAATACAAGTGCTAAAAGTAACAAAATACAACATAAATCTGTCTCTGAAAGTACAAGGAGCAACAATGCCAAAAGATGAGATGTGGTCAAACTCCGACCGTCGGGAGATCACCCTAGTCTCAAATATCTCAAAAGCTGCACGAGTCTCCAAGGAGATCAATGGCTAAAGCTCACACTAATGTCTGCACCAAAAAGATGCAGAAGTGTAGTATGAGTACCAAGACAGTGGGTACTCAGTAGGCATAATCGGCCGACTTAGCACATATAAGATATAAAAACAGTAATAAGAAGAACACAAGAAAGCAATCACGGGAGCAAGGAAGAAGCACAAGGAACTAGCACAATGAGCAATCAACCAAGAGTTACAAGTATACATGCTAGCACAAACATATATGCAACACAGAAACACAGGTGTAAGGAAGAAGAACGCACCTGGAATCCTTGCAACAATAGTATAAAAAAGGAGAGAGAGCCAGGAACATGGCGGTATACCGGTAACCTCAAATAAAAGGAAAAGAAGGAAAGCAGTCTAACATACTCAAGATGGAATCAATAAGCATAAGGAAATCATAACGCCAATCCAACTTCAAGATAGCATAAACAGGAATCCACCTCACAAGTACAACCCTAGGATGGAATAACTAACCCACAATAACTGAGGAATACTACTCAAATCCTGATAAGAATGGAACCAGAAACTCACAATCTGCTCAGAAGGCCACACAAAAGTGCCTCAATAAGATAGGACTCCCTAGCCCTCTCAATAATCACAATCTCACAACCGGAGCCTCAACAGGCTAATAATCGCTAAATCACCAACAAATAAGGACCAAAACCAGCTCTATAAAGCGAAAATAGTAATCTAAACTACCTACAGTCCCAATGGCCGCCCATACAACCGAGGAACATAATAAAGTGAAAACAAACCCTCTGGTCGCCCATACAATCGGAGCGTACACTGAACACACAGCAAACAAGGGTGGAATCCGAGTGAAATATGCATGATGACAATATGATATGACAAATGGAAAACACCACAGTGTTTAACACAATTCCCGGAGCGCATGCTAAAAAATTGAGTAGAAACGGACAACAATTGGGGCTCAAATCAGCCCGCTCAAGACAAGAAATAAAAGAGGAATTTTAAAAATTAATTTCGGAAATTAATCGAAGGGACTTACCACCACGAGAAGACGAGCTAAAGAAGTGAGAACTCCAAATCCTTGATTATGCGAAGGTCAATAGGGCAGATTCTACAAGGAATTCCAAGCTTTAAGAACCAACAACAATGGTGGATTTTTAAGAAAACAAGAGAAGAAAAGGGTCGGGGAAGAAGACTTACCAATTGTCGAGGAACCATGGATTATCGAAGAACAATGGTTTCCCGAGGTTAGGGAATGATTTGGAGCAGTTTAGGGAGAGTTTTATGTGACTTAGAGGTGTGGGAGTTGAGAAATAGTGACTGGAAACACGAAGGGCTCAGCTTACATAGCTGCTGGAATTTACTCTTCGCGAACGCGGCCAGCTATCCGCGAACGCGAAGAACAAAAATGGGGCGGCTAGAAAATGGCCTTCGCGAATGCGGCCAGCCCTCCACGAACGCGAAGAACAAAGATGGGGTAGCTGGAAATTGGCCTTCGTGAATACAGCCACCCCCTCGCGAACGCGATGAACAAAAGGGCCCATGACAACAACCAGCTGCCAAAGAAATTTTTTCACACTTAGGGTCCCTGGGAATGCATCCGGGGTCCAGCGAACACAAACGACCTGAGCTATTCAACTAGAAATGGCATTTCGGATTCAATGGAATTGACGAAAATTCTATCGGAGGTCTATTTAACAAAAAGTGGGCCCTACGCCCAAAATTAACCTTTGGCCAACCATTTCCAAAACGAAACCCAATGGCCGAAAACAAGTCCGAAAGACTTGGGACCAGAACCAATGGTCCCTCTAGCCTAAAATTGACATTTTAGAGCTAACGACGCTGATGGAATTTTCATCTGAGGTTGACTTCTCCAAATATTGACCAAAGTCAACCAAACAAGCCTAACTGGCTTGAAAACATAGAATGAGAGAGAATTCCAAGCTGAAAAGCTCTTGGATCCCGATAAAAGGTCCTTCTTGACTAAAGTCCATGATCTGGAGCTAATGGAACTGTCAGAATTCGATTCCGAGCATGTTTACCAGGAATGTTGACTGAAGTCAACGATTTCAAAAGCTTAAAGCTCCAAAATAAGGAACGATCAAAAAACCCAAATACTAGCCAAGCTAGATTTCAAGCTCAACTCCAAAACACCAAGGGTCTGCCAACCCAAACTGAGCCTCTAGAATCTCAACCGGTAGGCACCGACACAACACCAAAACCAGAGAAGTAAGGCGATCAACATATAGAACTCGAATCTTTGAAACCACAACCAAATTTACCAGAAGAGCCATCAACCCAAAACTCCAACTTATGAACTCGTTGATCCGCAAATATCTTTTATTCTAAAAAAAATCCTTTCGCACCATAACAAGAAGTTGTATACAAGTCGAACACTCAACCACCCTCGAAGCATCAACTAACACACCGGAGATCCACAGTTCCCTCTTATACTTCATTGTGAACGAAGCCACTCATTATACTCAAGCTCTTTCCAAGCCAAGTTATAGCCTACTAACCTTTGCCATCCAACATAACAACCCGTAGCATATCACCGAAGACTGGAGTTACCTGGCCCGTCTGGCCACCAACCAACGAACGAACACTTTCACTAACATCAAACTCGATAACAGAACACAACTGAACAACCCATCTGAACCCGACTGAAGTTTGCACACCAGGGTAAGGAAAGCCATGTATGAACACCCTGTGTTGACGGAGAAACTTCCAAACTATAGAATGAACTCAACTTTATTGCACCGTGTCAAATCTGAATCAAATGGAAGCGAACGAACCAGGGCAACTTGCCCAAACAAACCCAACCCAAAACAAAAACCTTGCGAGGAGTGTGGTAAGCCTACCACGAAGTCCGTCATCATCAGCTAATCCCCAAACTCTAAGAAACACTGGTGCTGCTCCGAATACTCGAACACCATTCGGATTTGAAATCACCTTACAACTCTCACCTCAGGAAGAAGTCCAGCATGCCAAGAATATCAAGTCAAAACACCTCGTAGGCAAAGGAAAAGGTGCCTGGGGTGCAAGGTCGCCAGCTAGCTATAGAAATTATTGCATACACCTTCAACTCATCCCTTGGCTCGAATCAACCGCTCTACTGTATCAGCACACAGACCACTATCTCTGAAGCATATAACACACCAAACTTCTAGTCCACAATGGCCGAGTCTAACAAACACCGTAACCCCATATAAAAGACAACCCCAGGAGACCCAACTAAACAAGCATTCAAACTCTCGGCAATGAATGGTGACCACCAATCTCTAAGTATCAATAGAACTCAAGATCGCCTCGCTAGCCTCAACCCGCACAACGCGATCACATAAAGTATACACCACTGCTGAACCTCAAACTTACACCACTGAGTCTGTCCAACCATGAAAAAAGGAACCTCGTACTATCTAGAACACCGCCAAAATCTGGAATGTCCAGCCTAACTCAAAGGTTAGCCAAGGACTAAGTGTCCAGGCCAAGTGTCACTCCACAACTGAAATGGAGAAACTAAGTCGCCCAAACTCCATGCCTTCCAACCCAAGAAGCTGCAACTGAAAAGAACCAACCACGAACCATCCGAAGTAGTTTTCTAGCCCACGATTCTGAAACCCAACTTTAAAATTGCCAACCAAAGCCTTTGTCGAATCCATATGCTGTTAATGAACCTTTAGGAGCCGAAGCCAACTAGGCTTTGAATCATAAGTTGCCAAACCCACAGTTGTTACTGAAATCTCAAACCAATCGAAGGAAAACCACTGCAATCTGTAGATGGCCGAATCAAATCACCAACACACAATCCCAAAGCAAACCTTCGTCGTCACCTTAGTAAACTACTAAAACACATAAGCACAAACAAGGAGTCATCTCCCTCCTTTTTGAACTAAACAAAACCTTTCCGTAGCATATACTGAACCTTACAAACTCCTTTCTTAAAATAAGAACCTGGAGCCATTCCCTTAGCTCCAAAACTTGCATTGTCAAAAATGAACAAGGCAGGAGCAAATGGGCCGGATGCCCGAATATCTCAAAAGCTGCACGAGTCTCTAACCCGATCAATGACAAAAGCTCACACTAATGTCTGCACCAAAAAGATGCAGAAGTGTAGTATGAGTACCAAGACAGTGGGTACTCAGTAGGCATAATCGGCCGACTTAGCACATATAAGATATAAAAACAGTAATAAGAAGAACACAAGAAAGCAATCACGGGAGCAAGGAAGAAGCACAAGGAACTAGCACAATGAGCAATCAACCAAGAGTTACAAGTATACATGCTAGCACAAACATATATGCAACACAGAAACACAGGTGTAAGGAAGAAGAACACACCTGGAATCCTTGCAACAATAGTATAAAAAAGGAGAGAGAGCCAGGAACATGGCGGTATACCGGTAACCTCAAATAAAAGGAAAAGAAGGAAAGCAGTCTAACATACTCAAGATGGAATCAACAAGCATAAGGAAATCATAACGCCAATCCAACTTCAACATAGCATAAACAGGAATCCACCTCACAAGTACAACCCTAGGATGGAATAACTAACCCACAATAACCGAGGAATACTACTCAAATCCTGATAAGAATGGAACCAGAAACTCACAATCTGCTCAGAAGGCCACACAAAAGTGCCTCAATAAGATAGGACTCCCTAGCCCTCTCAATAATCACAATCTCACAACCGGAGCCTCAACAGGCTAATAATCGCTAAATCACCAAGAAATAAGGACCAAAACCAGCTCTATAAAGCGACAAGAGTAATCTAAACTACCTACAGTCCTAACGGCTGCCCATACAACCGAGGAACGCAATCAAGTGAAAACAAACTCTCCGGCCGCCCATACAACTGTAGACACATAATTTTTTACCCTTCTCGAGTAGTAACTCATTTCTTAGCTTTAAATATTTATTTCTAGTCTACTCTTTATTTTAATTTTATTTCATTTTTAGTAGATTCTATTTGAAAATTTGTGAAAGAAAAATCACAGAAAAATGTTTTAAATTAGTTTTAAATATATAAAGTAGTATTTGATAATGGTATTTTAATGTTTCTTATTCAAGAATTGGATAGTAGTATTTTCTTTATTTTTAAATGTTTATTTTATTCATTAATAAAAAGAAAAAGAAAGAGCCAATGAGATCTTGCCATCTACCCCATAATTCCCTATAAAAAATCCTAAACTACCCTAATCCCCTCAACCTCACCTAATCATCCCACTTTCCACACTCCCTTACACCACGTACTCCCTCCTCCATTCCCACTCCCTCACAACTGCGCACACACCTTCACACAAATACACACCCACATAACACTATATATAAAACACACATGCACACACATAGAAGATAGACAACACACACGCAGCACCACAACACACATAGAAAAAAATGGAGAGAAAAAGAAACAAAACGATATAGAAAAAGAGAGAAACACACAGAAACACACACACGAGAGAAGAAAAAAAAACGCAGAATATTAGAAAAGGAAAAAGGAAAAGAAAAGGAAAGAAAACAGTGAAATCTTTAAGGTTTGCAAGTTGGAGTTCAGATTTCGGGGTCCTAATTTCGGGTTTTCGGTGATAACGCTCTATATTCAACTTAGTTCGTCATACAGGTTTTTATCATTGTCCTTTCCATTTATTTTTTATAATTTTATTACGAATCGAAGCATGAACGAAGTTATTTAAATGATTTCATGTGTTACTTAGCATGTAAAAGGTTGTTATTTATGTGAAGTCCAATTTTTAACTCTGCATTCACTGATTCTCCAGATTTTTGTTTCTCCTTAATATGATTTATATTCGTTAATATGATTTTTTCTCTCTCGTTATTGTGTTAGATCTATTAAGACTAAAATGCCATATACTTTGATTCGTTCCTGTTTGAAATTATAGGAATTGTACAAATTTGAAGTTATCATGAAACATGCCACCTCAATTTTGGTTTATTTATTTTTTGTTTGCCAGCCAATTTAATTGATGATTTAAGGAAGTTTGGTTCACGTTTTTTTAATTAATAATTATGTTTGGAGTTTTATTTGTTAGTTTGATATAATGACTACTATTATAAGTAATATTTATCTAATGAATAACTGGGTACAACTCTTTAAACATTAGATTAACTTTCATATTTTAGTTTTGACTTGTTCTCTTGTATGAATTGTTATGTTTTGAATTAATGGGGAGGCTGCCAGTTTTTGATTAAATGCAAGGGCACTTTAGACCAATGGGATGTTGGTCTAAATACTATTCTATCTGGTATCATTTTTAGTCCAGTTATTAATATAAAGGTGAGATGGGTTACAAATTTATTCAAGACCCGTCGTAAATGATAAAAGAACAGAGGGAAAAATCAATTGTGAGGGAGCGAGATGAGTTGCGGATTAATCTGAAACTCATTAAAAAGACTAAAAGAAAAAGTGAAAAGGTGAAAAGAAAGAATAAAATTATCTCGAGTTTAGAAGAGACGAACAAATGCCTCTAATGTTAGACGTGTTTTAGGTGCGATAATGATAATAAAATATTTGAGTATGATCATGTGTGCGGTTA
Source organism: Jaltomata sinuosa (assembly GCA_003996215.1). Lineage (NCBI taxonomy): Eukaryota > Viridiplantae > Streptophyta > Magnoliopsida > Solanales > Solanaceae > Jaltomata > Jaltomata sinuosa. Next base: position 198,656 of record QJPP01007505.1, on the reverse strand, counting down.
GCTCCTTGGTTAACTCAGGCTTTGTGTGCGGTTACGTTCCTAAGTCAAAAAATATAAGTCACCATTTCGGGCATGTTATTTAGGTAAATTAAGCAATTAATCAAGCACCGCTCATCCAAGAGTTAATTCAAGCCATAAATAAGTCAATAAAAGCGACCGTGCTAGAACCATGGGACTCGAGGGGTGCCTCATACCTTCCCCTCGGTCAACAGAATTCCTTACCCGGTCTTTTGTTTTCGCAGACCAAAATAAGAGTCATTTTCTTTTGATTAGGGATTCAAAAAGGTGACTTGGAACACCATAACTAAATTTCAAGTGGCGACTCTGTAAATAAAATAATCCATATTCAATACCGTCACTTTAATTAGAAAAACCCTTTCGCTCGTTAGCTACCGTTTGAAAAGGGGGTGTGACATCTCTGGCGACTCTGCTGGGGACAACCAGAATTCGAGCTTTACTATATTGACTCATGTTTGGCTTCTTTTTTTTGGATAAATGTATTGTGTTTATTGGCCTAGTGTGCTTTTACTTGCTTATTTATCGCGTTGATATTTTGTGATTACTGTATATATTAATTGTCTTCTCTCACGCACTTCTTCGAGTATCTGAACATATTCACCACTGTTCACTGTGTGTGCGGATATGCTCCACAAAATCTTCTATCCGAGATGATCCAGTGTGCGGTTACGCTCCTGGATCAGGAATATTAGTCACACATGTTAGGCGGGGCTGAATCACCAGTAAAATTGAAATAGCTTTGCTATCGATAAACTGACTCTCCCCGGCTCGAGTTGTCCACTCGAGTTAGCTAGTCTAGACACCTTTTTCTTAAGGATGTTAAATCTAGTCGGACTTAAACATGAACTATAGTTATCCCTTGTAGGCTATGCTTTATTTGTATCATGTGCATTTGACCTAGTGGGATTCAGCGTAGGGGTCGGGTCCGTCTAGGATAGGTACCCTCTTTTGAGATCGACATGTGCATCCTATGTGCTACTTGTTATATTATTCAGAAGGTCTATGAACATTTGACCAATTTTAGGGTGATCAATGGAATAAAAGAAAGAGTTATCCTTCATTCTTTTATAAAAATGAGAGTAAGAAACCACAATTTTTTTTTCTTGTTTTAGCAGTTTTTGGGCATTTCTAAAAATAAAGATTCCAAAAAGATTTACTTTTTTTAAAAATCACAAAAAGAGTTTTTAGTTTCTTTTGTACAGATCGTAAAAAAGAAAATCTAAAAGATTTTTTTTTCATACTATTTTTAACAAAAAAAGCTAAAAATAGTTGTATTTTTTCTTTACAAAGTTTTCATTTAAAAAAAAAAGCTTTTTAACTGTCCAATCTGGACGAACTACGCACACCTGATTCTCAACTTGATGAGATACGTAGGCAGCCCTCCTCGGGTTCGGTGATTTTATTTCAAAAATAAATAAATTAAAAAGAGTCTTTTTATCCTTATTGAAAAATTCATAAAGTAAAAAAAAAGTTTTTTTATTCCTTATTCAAAAAAATCTAAAACAAAGGTCAAATCTTTCTGCGAGTTCGGACGAACTACTCACACCTGATTCTCAACTTGATGAGATACGTAGGCAGCCCTCCTCGGGTTCAGTGACCTTCTTAAAAAAATATTAAAAAATAATAATTTAATCCTTATTGAAAAATCCACAAAAGAAAAAAAAAGAGTTTTTTTTTATCTAAAAGTTTTGTTATTCCTTATTCAAAAATTCAAAAACAAATAGTCAAATCTTTTGCGAGTTCCTGAACTACGTCTGACCTGATTTTTGTCTCGGCAGGATACGTAGGCAACCTTTCTTAAAGTTCGGTGTCACAAAAAAAATGAAAGAATTTTCTTTGACTTGGTTGATACCAACATATTTAGAAGTGTGCATGAGAAAAAATACATTAAGTGATTGATACTATTGAGAGGATCAATTTTGTTGTGAATCATAGATTCTTTTGGTACCTCTTAATTATACTTAAATTACACTTGAAAAATTCTCTTGCTAAAGTCTGGGTTAAAATAAATTCGACCTCATCGTTTCATGTGCATTGTGTGGTGAGCTTTAGATTGAAAAATTTAATGACATTGCTTTGTTGATTTAGAACTTGGCCCGAATGTTTATTGAAGCAAAATTTTGAGCAACACTTTGACTTGGGAAAGGATTGTAGGCTTTCTTTGATTTGATTGTGCCTTTCAAGCCTACCAAATGACATATAATCCCTAGAATTTTCCTTTTGAGTCTAAAGCCTTTTGTTGGATAACCACATTTGAGCCTTTATCTTTTTGAGTGCATTGATGCACTAACCTTTCTTTTGGCCCACCTGCTAAAGCGCATTGACAAAGATCTAAGTTGGTTGAAAAAAAAAGTGAAAAAGTAAAAAAAAAAAAATTACAAAGACAAGAGAAACTACAAAAAAAAATCCAACAAAAAGGAGGAAAAACTCATGAAAAAAAAAGTCAAAAAAATATATATGAGAAAGTAACAAAAAAGATAAGGATTAAGTGCAAAAGCACAAAAATATCAAAGGTACAGTGTTATGCTTAAGGAGGGAATAGTCACCTTATCCCAAATGAACATCCTACCCATTGTCAAGCCTACACTACAAGCCGATGACAAGTCCTACTTGATCCCATTTTGAGTGTTCTCACATTAGTGAATACTTACATGAGGGCCAAGCATATGGTATCTCAGTTGCATGCATTGGACATCTTTCTGAGTGTGAGTGACTTTCAGAACGTCCTAAGATCTAAAAGATTCTGGTGTGACTGAAAAATGACTTTATTTGTGGTAAGGGCATTTGAAACATGAGGATAGAAATAATTTTAAACCCTTGATTGAGGCAAGATGAACAAATATTGTCAATACGTAAGTATATTTGAGATATCATTTGAAACTATAGGAATTACTTCTAAGTTGACTTCGAATTTGTCCGAAAGAAATTGATGAAATTTCTATGCATAATGTTAATTGTTGGTATCAACTGAAGTCAAGATATGTTCAACCAATGAGTTCGTTTTCCTCTACACATCTTCAAATTTTTTGTTTTTGTAAAGAGTACTCTTCAAAAAAAAAAGTTTCTTGATATCAACACAGGGGCAATTTTTTTTAAATTTTTTTATTCTCTTAAAAAAAAAAAACTTCATGCTTTCACAGGGAATAAACACCCTAGTTGCACCTTGACCTCAGAGAAAAAACACCCTAGTGGTATTTTAGGAAACAAACACCTTATCTCTTTTTCAACACAGGGAATAAACACCCTAGTTGAACCTTGACCTCAGGGAACAAACACCCTAGTGGTATTTTAGGGAATAAACACCCTATCTCTTTTTCAGAACCTGGAACAAACACCCTAGTTGCACCTTGACCTTAGGGAACAAACACCCTAGTGGTATTTTAGGGAACAAACACCCTAATTGCACCTTGACCTTAGGGAACAAATACCCTAGTGATATTTTAGGAAACAACACCCTATCTCTTTTTTAGCAAAAGGAACAAACACCCTAGTTGCACCTTGACTTTAGAAAACAAATACTCTAGTGATATTTTAGGGAACAAACACCCTATATCTTTTTCTGCAAGAGGAACAAACACCCTAGTTGTATTTTGATCATAGGGAACGAACACCCTATTTGCATGTCAATCTTGTATTTTTTCTTTTTGGCACAACAAGTTGGCATTCATATAAAAAAAAAAAACTTGCTTCAAACTGGGGAAAAATAAAATGTGTTATGCAGTAGCAGGACTCTCCTGGACAATGAGATATATTTTCAGTAGCAGGACCCTCCTGAAAAATGGGATTAACAGGACCCTCCTGGACAATGGGATTAACAGGACCCTCCTGGACAATGTGATTTACTTTTAGTAGCAGGACCCTCCTGAAAAATGAGACTGGCAGGACCCTCTTGGACAATGAGATTTATTTTTAGTAGCAGGACCCTCCTGAAAAATGGGACTAGCAGGACCCCCCTTGATAATGGAATTTATTAAGCAATAGCAGGACCCTCCTAAAAAATGGGATTTAGTTATTTTCATTTTCTCCTAGGATAAACACTTCCTAGTCTGAGACAATCATGTTTCATTTTTCTCTTAGGATGAACACTTCCTAGTCTGAGACAGTTATTTTTCATTTTCTCCTAGGATAAACACTTTCTAATCTGAGACAGTCATTTTTCATTTTCTCCTAGGATAAACACTTCCTAGTCTGAGAAAATCATTTTTTATTTTCTCCTAGGATAAACACTTCCTAGTCTGAGACAGTCATTTTTTATTTTCTCCTAGGATAAACACTTCCTAGTCTGACACAGTCATTTTTTATTTTCTCCTAAGATAAACACTTCCTAGTCTGAGACAGTTATTTTCATTTTCTCCTAGGATAAACACTTCCTAGTATGAGACAATCATGTTTCATTTTTCTCCTAGGATAAACTTCCTAGTCTGAGACAGTTATTTTTTATTTTCTTCTAGGATAAACACTTCCTAATCTGAGACAGTTATTTTTATTTTCTCCTACGATAAACACTTCCTAGTCTGAGAACGTTATTTTTCATTTTCTCCTAGGATAAACACTTCCTAGTCTGAGACGGTTATTTTTCATTTTCTCCTAGGACAAACACTTCCTAGTCTGAGACAGTTATTTTTTTATTTTCTCCTAGGATAAACACTTCCTAGTCTGAGACAGTTATTTCCATTTTTCTCCTAGGATAAACACTTCCTAGTCTGAGACAACTATTTTTATTTTCTCCTAGGATAAACACTTCCTAGTCTGAGACATTTATTTTTATTTTCTCCTAGGATAAACACTTCTTAGTCTGAGAACGTTATTTTTTATTTTCTCCTAGGATAAACACTTCCTAGTCTGAATTTTATTTTTCGCATTTGCTAACAACTCACAAAATTTTGCAGTGAAAACTGGGGCAAATTTTTTTGTTTGTTTCTTTTGTTTATGATGGATTGCAGGTTTTCCTAGCAAAGCATAGCCTTGAGGTCCAAGAACAAAGTTTCAACCCATTTCAGAACGCTCAATCTCAATGATAGTCGTAGTCAGTTGTTTAAATACATGTAACAACCCCGCGTCGTGAGATTCGTTCTTTTTCAACTGCTGATCAAGAAAGAAGTATCCAAGAATACTCTACAAGCTATCATTTGTAAGAGCGTCAATGACTCCGTCCAAATTACAAGTTCAAGTCTCAAATTTTAACTTCAAGATCAAACTTCGAGATCAAGGTACGCACCAGAAGAGAGTGAGACGATAACCGAAGATCCAAAGCAAAGATATGAAGGAAGACTCAAGACATGTAGAGTAGATAGGATCTTATATTTTTGTTATTGTTTTTATTTTTTCGATGTAAGAACAAGAGCTACGGACCAAAAAACTCGACGGGACCTCACTCGACTATCCAACTCGTCACTCCATCTCCTTGAACTACCCGTGACCTGATTCCCCCATAACCCGGGATATGCAGGCTGTCCAAAACCAGGGCTCGGTCGCATCTTTTTCCTCTTTTCTTCTTCTTTTCTAATAATGGTCGAGTCAAAATTAATCTCGTTGTCTACTTCTTTATCTGAAAACTCTTCATCTTTTCAGTCAAAGAGGGGCAAACTGTAGACACGTAATTTTTGACCCTTCCCGAGTAGTAACTCATTTCTTAGCTTTAAATATTTATTTCTTGTCTACTCTTTATTTTAATTTTATTTCATTTTTAGTAGATTCTATTTGAAAATTTGTGAAAGAAAAATCACAGAAAAATGTTTTAAATTAGTTTTAAATATATAAAGTAGTATTTGATAATGGTATTTTAATGTTTCTTATTCAAGAATTGGATAGTAGTATTTTCTTTATTTTTAAATATTTATTTTATTCATTAATAAAAAGAAAAAGAAAGAGCCAATGAGATCTTGCCATCTACCCCATAATTCCCTCTAAAAAATCCTAAACTACCCTAATCCCCTCAACCTCACCTAATCAGCCCACTTTCCACACTCCCTTACACCACGTATTCCCTCCATTCCCACTCCCTCACAACTGCACACACACCTTCACACAAATACACACCCACATAACACTATATATAAAACATACATGCACACACATAGAAGATAGACAACACACACGCAGCACCACAACACACATAGAAAAAAACGGAGAGAAAAAGAAACAAAAAGATATAGAAAAAGAGAGAAACACACAGAAACACACACGAGAGAAGAAAAAAAACGCAGAATATTAGAAAAGGAAAAAAGGAAAAGAAAAGGAAAGAAAACAGTGAAATCTTTAAGGTTTGCAAGTTGGAGTTCAGATTTCGGGGTCCTAGTTTCGGGTTTTCGGTGACAACGCTCTATATTCAACTTAGTTCGTCATACAAGTTTTTATCATTGTCCTTTCCATTTATTTTTTGTAATTTTATTACGAATCGAAGCATGGACGAAGTTATTTAAATGGTTTCATGTGTTACTTAGCATGTAAAAGTTGGTTATTTATGTGAAGTCCAATTTTTAACTCTCCATTCACTGATTCTCCAGATTTTTGTTTCTCCTTAATATGATTTATATTCGTTAATATGATTTTTCCTCTCTCGTTAATGTGTTAGATCTATTAGGACTAAAATGCCGTATTCTTTGATTCGTTCCTGTTTGAAATTATAGGAATTGTACAAATTTGAAGTTATCATGAAACATGCCACCTCAAATTTGGTTTATTTATTTTTTGTTTGCCAACCAATTTAATTGATGATTTAAGGAAGTTTGGTCCACGTTTTTTTAATTAATAATTATGTTGGAGTTTCATTTGTTACTTTGATATAATGACTACTATTATAAGTAATATTTATCTAATGAATAACTGGGTATAGCTCCTTAAACATTAGATTAGCTTTCATATTTTAGTTTTGACTTGTTCTCTTGTATGAATTGTTATGTTTTGAATTAATGGGGAGGATGCCAGTTTTCGATTAAATGCAAGGGCACTTTAGACCAATGGGATGTTAGTCTAAATACTCTTCTGTCTGGTATCATTTTTAGTCCAGTTATTAATATAAAGGTGAGATGGGTTATGAATTTATTCAAGACCCGTCGTAAATGATAAAAGAACAGAGGGAAAAAATCAATTGTGAGGGAGCGAGATGTGTTGCGGCTTAATCCAAAACTCATTAAAAAGACTAAATGAAAAAGTGAAAAGGTGAAAAGAAAGAATAAAATTATCTCGAGTTTACAAGAGACGTACAAATGCCTCTAATGTTAGACGTGTTTTAGGCGCGATAATAATGATAATAAAATATTTGAGTATGACCATGTGTGCGGTTACGCTCCTTGGTTAACTCAGGCTTTGTGTGCGGTTACGTTCCTAAGCCAAAAAATATAAGTCACCATTTCGGATATGTTATTTAGGTAAATTAAGCAATTAATCAAGCACCGCTCATCCAAGAGTTAATTCAAGCCATAAATAAGTCAATAAAAGCGATCGTGCTAGAACCACGGGACTCGAGGGGTGCCTCATACCTTTCCCTCGGTCAACAAAATTCCTTACCCTGTCTTTTGTTTTTGCAGACCAAAATAAGAGTCATTTCCTTTTGATTAGGGATTCAAAAAGGTGACTTGGAACACCATAACTCAATTCCAAGTGGCGACTCTGTAAATAAAATAATCCTTATTCAATACCGTCACTTTAATTGAAAAAACCCTTTCGCTCGTTAGCTACCGTTTGAAAAAGGGGTGTGACAACAACCGGAGCGTACACTGAACACACAACAAATAAGGGTGGAATCCGAGTGAAATATGCATGATGATAATATGATATGGAAGTAACCGATATGTTCCCCCTCAGGTACCTCAAGGGCCCATATATAGGCAGGACCCATGGAAGGACTATACTTGTGTACCTCTACTATGACGTACACCCCTCATCCGGCACACGCAGCCCAAGGCCCCAGGTCCTAGATCGACAGTGTCCATGGAGGTCTACTCGTCGACCACATACATCGTCCAACGATCTCAAATAGTAGCTCAAACTAGAAACCTCGTAGTATATGCCCGGGATCGAACCGGGTCTAAAACAGAAGTAGTTAATCTCAAAAGACCCTCTCAAAGGGTGCCTGAAGTATACTCGGGTCTAAATCAGTGACAAAAGTCTCAATAACCCTCTCAAAGGGTGCCCAAAGCGTATCCGGATCAAAATCAGTAAGAAATCAGGTCTAGTGCTCTGCCCAACAGAGCCTACTATCATTAGGAAATCAAGTCTAGTGCTCTGCCCAGAAGAGCCTAGTATCAGTAGGAAATCAGGGCTAGTGCTCTGCCCAGCAGAGCCTAGTATTAGTAGGAAATCAGTGCAAAATCATCCAAAATCTCATGTCATCATTAGATTATACCAAAAACGAGCCCCCGGGGCCATGCAAGTTTAGGAAAAACCGTCTATAGTGGCTCGCATCCAAAACCAAAGTAAAACATGCATGGAAAATCTTTTTCATGGATGATATGCTCGCGCACAAATATAAATTAGCCCAAGGGCTCACAAACATTCCTACAGGCCTTGCACAGGCTCCACAACTACTCAGCAAACATAACCAGCCTAAAAGGATATCTCTATGTCCGAGACTCGTGGACATTCCTAAATAACTCACCGTGTATGTTCCAGAGTCAATACGAGGCCACACAGGACCACAAGGGTAATATACAATACTGATACGAATACTAAAATCAATGTATGTATTAAACGGACAGAAAAGGCGGACGAGGCCTGGGGTACCAACCTATAACAACCAACCCAAGGATGCTAACTAATGTAGTTATAGCCTATATACGCAGAGTCTGGGTAGGAAAAGTCATAACCTACCTGTCGTCCAACGATAACTGTGGGGATGGCGTCGTCCAGGCTCGAACTGCTCCAAAAAGCTCCAATTCACAAAATTAATATCAAAATAGTAATCTACACGTCAAAATATGACTAACGATACCCAAAATGTCATAAACATAAATCGGGCCAAAATTTGGGTCACAAACGAGCCTGTGGGCCTCACAATCCAAAATAGAAAACGGAAAATACCAAAGTGTTCAACACAATTCCAAGAGCACATGCTCAAAATTTGAGCAGAAATGGACAATAATTGGGGCTCAAAACAGCCCGCTCAAGCCAAGAATTAAAAGGGAAATTTCAAGAATTTATTCTGAAAATTAATCAAAGGGACTTACCACCACGAGAAGACGAGCTAAGGAAGTGAGAACTCCGAATCCTTGAACATGAAAGCTCAATAGGGCTGATTCTACAAGGAATTCCAAGCTTTAAGAACCAACAACAATGGTGGATTTTTAAGAAAACAAGAGAAGAAAAGGGTTGGGGAAGAAGACTTACCAATTGTCGAGGAACCACGGATTATCGAAGAACAACGGTTTCTCGAGGTTAGGGAATGATTTGGAGCAGTTTAGGGAGAGTTTTATGTGACTTAGAGGTGTGGGAGTCGAGAAATAGTGGCTGGAAACACGAAGGGCTCAGCTTAAATAGCTGCTTGTATTTACTCTTCGCGAACGCGGCCAGCCCTCTACGAACTCGAAGAACAAAAATGGGGCGGCTGGAAAATGGCCTTCGCGAATGCGGCCAGCCCTCCGCAAATGCGAAGAACAAAGATGGGGTGGCTGGAAATTAACCTTCGCGAACGTGGCCACCCCCTCGCGAACGTGATGAACAAAAGGGCCCATGACAACAACCAGCTGTCAAAGCAATTTTTTCACACTTTGGGTCCCCGGGAACGCATCCGGGGTCCCGTGAACACAAATGACCTGAGCTATTCGACTAGAAACGATATTTTGGTTCCAATGGAATTGACGAAAATCCAATCGGAGGTCAATTTAATGAAAAGTAGTCCCCACGCCCAAAATCAACCTTTGGCCAACCATTTCCAAAATGGAACCCAATGGCCGAAAACAAGTTCGAAAGCCTCGAGACCTGAACCAATGGTTCCTATAGCCTAAACTCAATATTTCGGAGCTAACAAGGCTGACAAAATTTTCATCCGAGGTCGTCTTCTCTGAATGTTGACCAAAGTCAACCAAAAAAGCCCAACTGGCTTGAAAACACAGAATGAGAGAGAAATCCAAGCTGAAAAGCTTCCGGATCCTGACCAAAGGTCTCCCTAGACCAAAGTCCATGCTCCGGAGCTAATGAAACTGTCAGAATTTGATTACGAGCATGTTTATCAAGAATGTTGATTGAAGTCAACGATTTCAAAAGCTTAAGGCTCCAAAACAAGGAACGATCAAAAAGACCAAACAAATGGCCCGGGCACCAAACTACCAGTCCCAACAAGCCATAAATGACTTGGGACCGCTACAGATAAGCTCTAACGGTACAAAAAAGGCAAACACACGTAAATAACCGAAAGAGTCATTACACTCTAATTATAACAATTAATGTTTGGCCACCTAGTGGACAAGTGGCAGCAACTCTCACAATTTGTAACATGTTGCCCACCCTCTCCATCTCCACGTGGAGGTGGAGGTGTTTCCACTATAAATATTTTCATCTCCCTACGCATGCACTCGGGTATTGTGTAGGATCATAATAAAATAAATATAATTTTTTGAATATATCATAATTAATAGAAAATTATTTCAAATAAAACCTACTATATTATAATAATAATTTTCAACATAACTCAGTTTACTATCTTCGTTAAAAATATTAATAATTTATAAAACTCTTATAAAATAAATACATACTCAAATACATCATAACAAAGGTATTTTTTTCATAAATATTTAAAACATTTTTAGATATCGTTAGTCTAAATGATACTAAATAACTCAGTTTACTAAATATTTGCTTGAAGTATTCGTGAAGCAAATGTTTTTTTCCACGTAGTTTATTTCTTGTGAAACATTTAAAACTTCACAAGAAATGACTATGTCAATATGTCAAAGCTATCCAAATTAACACATACCGAAGTCTTTCTGACAGCATTCTCTAATTTGCAAGAGATTACTTGGCTTTCGATCATTTGCTGACTTATTTGTTGGTTTGAAGTATTTTCAGCTTATGGAGAATTATCACATAGTATTTCTTTGTCATTTTATGACTTTATTAGGGTCATAAACTACAAAATTGGTTGGAGAGCAAGAATCGCATCTATAAGCTTGATCTGATGATATGAAGTTCGTAATTTTGATGCATGTGTTAAGGTGTTGCTTTCCTCGATGTTGAACACCTTTACAGTAGGTTCTCCTCCAATGTTGCTCGATCATTTGAACAAAGTGTAAGGACTTAGAATCCTCCATACGTAAGCTTAACCTTATTAGGAGGCTTTCCAAACTTTCCATATTTGATTCCAACGGAAACTTTTCATAGTTGGCTCCAATGAAATTTTTTCATAACTATAATTTTCCATAATTTTGGTTCCAATGGAAGTTTTCCACATTTTGGTTCCAATTAAAACTTTTCATAACTATAATATTTCATAATTTTGCAATTATGGAAAGTTTTCATGTTTTTCATAATTTTGGTTCCTATGGAAATTTTTCATATTTTGGTTCCAATGGAAATTTTCCATAACTATAATTTTTCATAATCTGTAGGAACTAAACTTAAGACCTCGTATTTTGACATCTATAAATGCATAAGTTCCTACGGTGGTTGATTGTCAAATTGTGGCATCATCAAGTTTCATTGAGCTTGTTTCTATCAGGTAATTCCTCTTTCATATTTGATTTTCGTCACATTATTTACAGCTTAGCGCAACTGTGGTAAAAAATTCATATCTTGCCGTAGAAACACTCAAATCGTGATCCATTTGATTCTTCAGAAACTAAACTCATAGAGCTAAGACATATCTAAAAATCACAATCAGATAGCTCCTAGATTCTCTCAGGTAATTTTTTGAATTCAGCCTAGAATTCTGATGAGCCGATTGCACCAGCTTCATGTGGCCTTACAAAAAGTATTGTATCTTGACTTAGGAATAACTAAACCACAAACGGCTTGTAGTAATAGAAAGAGGAAACGTGAAGTTATAAAATTTCCCAAAATCAAAGTCAAACTCTTTTTCAATTAACGGGAATTAATTTTTGAAGTTGATCTTCAAATCTGGCAGTTCTTATCACAGATCTATGCAGTCTCACCAAAACGTATGTATCCTTGTGTAGGAGAATCCGAATGATTATAAACTTGATTCCATAGACACTAGATTTTGAAGGCTACAACATATCCAAAAATCAATCAAAAACTTCTTATGAATTGATGGGAGTCAATTTTTGAAGTTGGCGATACAATCTTACAAGTCGTGGCTTTGGACTGCATTCACGCATGTGCTTCTCTTTTTGTATCCTTTTTTTATAGGTATGCTCGAGGGTGTAAATGGTCTCTATTTCTAACCGAGAAGGTGCAAGGAATGGTCATATGATTGATGAGGTACCAACTGGCGGGTTACCTCTTGTGGCTAGGCGAAAAGAGGCTTGGAGTAGTCCTTTCCAACTTCAGCGATGAAACATCTTTATCTTTTGCTTGACAGAGAGTGCAAGCACAAAATTCCACCCTCGACGAGTGAAGCTTATGGAGCATCTTATTCTTGCAATTGGTCGAAGAAGTACATGTTGAATTCTTGGTCCAAGCTTTGGCGAAGAAGTAGATGAGCATTTTCTCCTTGCAGTTCTCAACTGTTACCGCAGATTTAGACCAACAACAATCTTTGTTTCTTTCTCTATTAGCACTTGCCAAAAATAGTTTCTTTTATTTTCAGGATTGTTGAAGGATTCACCAGCATGATGAGCTTCAAGTCTGTAAAGGTTGAGCAATAGAGGTTGCTTTTTAAGATCAAAATTGACTTTAGCTTAAAGCTTTGTCCTATGGGAGTCAATCATGCCCGCAATGTCAAAATCAGGTGTCCTACCATACTGACCATAATCGTTTAGAGGAGCCGGCAATTCAGTCACTCGCGATTGAAGGTAAAATTGCAAGCTTCTCTATTTTTATTTCTTTTACAGCTTTTCAAAGGCAACATATGGTCTTGATTCCCGCAAACAAGTTTTTGTGCGGTATGACATCTTCTTGAAATTTTACTGTGAAGTTAATGGACCTACCTTCATGTGGCGTGATGAAAGAATATATGACATATCTTATCCTTCAAATCTTGATAGAGAAATGTATGAACTATTTTGTGTTTCATGTATTTTGGTATGGAGCAACTTCTTCTTTAGCTACAGGCAACCAGTGAAGTTCTCATCCTTGTGGCTTGGCGAGAAAAACTCTTGGAATGACCGTACGACATCCTCGGTAATTACAAATATATGGTGTATCTCATCCTTATTTCCACGTAGCTTTAGCAAGGAACCACATGATGCGTCTCTTTGTAATTTTGCAGATATCGACTTTGCTGAGAGACAATTGGTGCATCCTTTGTTGCAGCTTTGGCGAGAGAAGCATTCGGAACGTCCTCTTCTTGAAGCTTGCCGAAAAGGCTCGTGGTGCATTAGATCCTTCAAGCTTTGGCATGGAACAATTCCTTCTTCGAACTTGGCTAGGAATTGCAATTAGTGTCTTTTCACTTCTTGACAAAGGGACATGACATGTTTTATCCTTGAAAATTTGGCAGAGCTTTCACGAATAGGGACATATATGGATGCATAGAGTTCCTTCACCAAAATATTTCTTTATTGATGCAGGAGAAATGGTATTGCAAGCTGCTTGATAGTATGAAGATGGAATTTAAAGGATGCAACTTATCAAAATTTAAGAGTCAAACTCTTTCACGATGGCTAGAATTAGTTTTTTTTAAGGTGATCAGAGATCTACCACACTAACTTTTAAGATTTGCAAGCTTTGATGAAAACAACTTTATATCCCGTACTAGAAGTATTCAAATTGTAAGCCGCTTGATCATACAAAATTCTAAGTCAACAATATGAAACATATCCAAAATTGAGACCAAATTCCTTCTGGTTTGGCTGAAATCAATTTCTGAAGTTGATTTATATATCTGACATGTTTTCTTCACAGCTTTGCATGCTCTTGTCGAAAAATTCATATCTAGAGTTAGGAATGTTCAAATCACAAGACGCTTGATTTCATAGATACCCGATTTTAAGTGCTACAACATATACAAAAATTAGTATAAAATTCCAACCGTGCTGATCAATTTTTTTTTTAAATCTGATGTATCAGTCTCATGTGTTGGCCTCACTGCATCGCAAGCTCTTGCCAAAATAATTCATATCTCGAACTACGAGTGTTTGAATTGAATATCGTTTGATTCTACAGAACTAAAATTCAATGGACCACAATATATCAAAATTTCATATCGATATTCCTTGTGAACTGATTAGAATTATTTTTTGAAGTTGATTTTTAAAGCTGACATGTTCGCTTCACAACTTTGCACAGATGTGGTAGAAAATTCATAACTCAGAGTAGAAGTGCAAAAATTATGAGCTTCTTTTTTCGTACGAAAGATAATCCACAGATCTACCAATCATGAAAAATTCATAGCCAGAAGATCTCTAGATTTATACAGATATCATTTTTAAAATCATCTTGAATTTTGTCTCTCTCAACTTTTCAGCTTTGCGCGTTTGTGGGAGACAATTCATAACTCGGAGTAGGAGTGCCAAAATCACAAGATTCTTTTTTTTGTAGCAAAAATAACCCACAGAGCTACTATAATTTAAAAAATCATGACCAAATAATCTCCAAATTTATACAGATATCATTTTCAAAATCAGCTTGAATTTTTCTTCGCTTAACTTTTTAGCTTTGCACGTCTATGATAGAACATCTATAACTTGAGCTTGGAGCACCGAAATCATGAGCTTCTTATTTCATTGAAAAGAAAACTTCTCAAAATATAATCTATGTAAAAATCACGGTCAAAAACTTTGTGAATTTGTACTGATTTTAATTCGAAGTCAGCTTAGATTTTGCCGCACTCAGCCCTTTAGTTTTGTACGTCTGTGGAAGAAAATTCATAACTCGTAATAAGAGTGCCAAAATTATGAGCTTGTTATATTGTTAGAAAGAGGACTCCAAGAACTACAAAAATTATAGCCAAAGGCTTTGTGAATTTGTACAAACTTTACTTCAAAGTCAGCTCAGATTCTTCCTTGCTCGACTTTTTTGATTTTGCGCACTCTCATCAAAGGAATTCATAACTTGAGCTTGGAGTTCTCGACCAATCCACTACTTGCTCTTTCAAAATTCAACCTAGAGATGCTACAACTATGCCAATGATGGAGGCATAATTCTCGTTGAATTCATCGATGCAAACTTTACCCTTTTTTTGTGTGTGGCATCATCATTTGAAGGAATAAGCTAAAATTGATCTACAATCATATTCAGCTTCAACTGCTTTTGTGACTTAGCTTATTTGTCTAGGATGATGTATATATATTTTTATTTCATTCTTTGAATCATGGATATATCAAACACTGTAAAGATTAAAGCAATAAATTAGTTGTTATATTTTGCTGCAGATTATTTCTTTTCAGCTATATACGGCTCCTCATTTGAATGAATCTATATGATGACCCCAACTTTATGCCACACCCTTTTTTGTTTAAACTTATGTGACTAAACTTAAAATGTAACTTTAAGTGCCTACGTACCTCAGTGGAGAGGATCAAGTCATAACGTAGTTCAAAATCAAAGATTTTTTTTGACGTCCTAACTTTTTCTTAGGCTCGCATGTCAAAAAGTATTTCAGCTCAAAGATTTTGCTCAAATTTGATGAGCTTTATGACATGAAATTTTGGCTCGTGCATCGATGAGCATTTTAACTTGAAGATTTTGCTCAAATTTGAGGTTTTAACTTGAAGACTTTGCTCAAATTTGAGGAGCTTTATAACTTGAAGACTTTTCTCGATTTTGAAGAGCTTTTCATCTTGAAAAGTTAGCTTGAATTCTTAGGCCGCCTTACTTGAGGTTTTCTAACATGGCGACCATTTTTTTCGTGCATCATACACAACTTCACTCATATGGTCCAGGAGTATTCAACTTGAAGATTTAGCTCGTTTTCATGGAGCTTTGTCACTTGAAGATATGGCTCGAATTTTCTTGGAGTTTTGCAACTTGAAGATATGGCTTGAGTTTTTAAGAGCTTTGCAACTTGAAGATCCAACTTATATTTGAAGCGCTTTATATAAATTGAAGATTTGGCTCGTAATTGAAGAGCTTTGAAACTTTGGACATTCGGCTCGTATTTGAAGAGCTTTGAAACTTGGATATTTGGCTCATATTTGAAGATCTTCATGACATGCAATTTAGTCTCATGTCAAGGATCATTATAACTTGCAGTTTAGGCTCATGCATTGAGGAGCATTTCAGCTTGCAGTTTAGGCTCATGCATCAAGGAGCATTTCAACTTGCAGTTTAGGCTCATGCGTCAAGGAGTATTTCAACTTGCAGTTTAGGCCCATGCGTCAATGAGTGTTTCAATTTGCAGTTTAGGCTCATGCGTCAAGGAGCATTTCAACTTGCATAGACTCTTCGGTTTCAGTTTCGGATGAAAGATTGCCCACATCCCCAATATCATCTACTTTTTCTTCATGAGGCTCGAAGTCGTAAAACCCTTGGTCTTCACTTATATCCATGCTCGAATCTATGCCATGAGCACGAGTGGTCAATTCTTCAAAAGTCTTAGGCTTTATGCCTTGCAAAATATAATAAAGATCCCAATGCATACCTTGAATTCACATCTCTATACTTGAAGCTTCACTAAGTCTATTCTTGCAGTTTAGATTTGCGTGCCTCCATTGGTTAATAAAGTCAAAAACTGATTCTTCAGTCTGCTGACGCGTGTTTGTAAGCTCCACCATGCTTATGGTACATCTCATGCTATAGAAGCGGCTGAGAAATTCTTGCTCTATTTATTTCCAACTATCAATGGAACTAGACTCAAGATCTGTATACCAATCAAAAGCATTACCTCTAAGGGTATAACCAAACTGTTTGACGAGGTAATCACCATGTGTTCTAGAATTATTGCACGTTTCAATGAAGTGTGCCACATGTTGCTTCAGACTTCCCTTACCATTGAACTGTTGAAATTTTGGGGGTTGATAACCTGCAGGCATCTTTAAGCTATCAATTCTTGCAGTGTATGGCTTCACGTATGTAAGAGAGGATTTTACGACAACCTCATACTTATCCTTGATGGTCCCCATGATGATCTCCTTGATTTGATCAATTGGAATCATCCCCTCAAAGGAAATTTAGATCTCCTTAGCATGTTCCATTTGCTTTTAGGGATGATCAACTGTCTCTTGTGATTGTGGATGCTTTCCAGGTGCATGACTGGATTCTTCATCCATCATGCCTTCCATCTTATCTGTTAACTTAACAATTCGAGCGTCTTGATATTGAACATATTTGGTCAAGCCTTCAATAGCTTTTGTCAATATCGCAAGTTGTTCTTCTATGGACGAAACGTTAGTCACCATCGCATGCATTACTATCGTAGATGATGGAGAATAACATTGATTGTCCCGAACATGAGATGCAAATATGTTATGTGGAGTAGATCCAAAGCTTAAAACATCATCGTTGGCTAGAGTGAGGGACTTCTAGGACGTAGATAAGCTCAGTTGGGAAAGAACCCTTTCAACTATTCGGCGATGTCATTGCCTTCTTTTGTGGGGTTTGTGGGAGACTTCACACCTTTCGAGGATGAACCAAAGACAACATCAGATTTGGATTGCACTTGTGAGGCTTGTTGTCCCAGAAATTTAGCTTGGTTTGTTGTGACAGGTCTCATGCTTCCCACAGTAACATCAAGGATGTTTTCCATAGTAGCAGGGAATTTGGATCCAACAGCTTTTGCGGATGTGGATTCTGAGTTGACCTTTCTTGAAGCCATCTTAATGTTCTTGAACTTTCATTGCTGGAAAGAAGAGATGAGAGGTAAAGATGGTCCCACTGGGCGTGCCGATTTGTAAATGACTAAATTTTGTTCCTGAAAATAAGTGATCAAGAAAAGAAAAAATAGCGATAAATAATAATATTTCTATTTCAATAATTTGTGCGGGGGTTACAATCTTTATAAAATCTTATAAAAAGATGTAATCCTCCGATTCTTCTCCTCATGTTCCTTGATTTATTCTTTGATTGACAAAATATTTGTTCAATTCACCACGAATGCGGATCAAAGCTTTAATCACAATCGTGGAGGTATGGAAACTTGTGGCTCACCACTTGGAGACGAAGACTTTTTTGTATGCAAATGACTTGCGCATCACCACTGAAGAACAGAGCTTCTCTATGTAATTCTGGTCTTATGAAGACCCCTTTATATAAGTGTGAGCTAGTGTTTGGGGGGAATTTTGGTCTCCAAGTAATTTTAGAGGACCTTGGGCTTGAAGAGCATGAGTTGGGCTCGTCTTGTCAACTCAACAGACTGGCCCAAATGCAATTTGGACTTTATTTAAGTCATATGATTTTAACTTAAATATTAATCCCACTTTATTAATCAATAATTTGACTCGGTCAAATATCATAAATTTAACATTTAATCTAAAATTTAATATGGATTTATCAATAAAATTTCACTGTCTACACATATAATTTTAGGACTCCTTAATTGTAAATATTATAAAAATAATTAATTACTAATTAAAAAAAAATAGTAAAAGGACATTTTTGTCTATTGAGAAGTCTCTTAATGAAGGGCAAAAAGTTCAAGTCACATTATAAGGTGCTTCACACTTTTAATTTAACTAGTTTAGAATACGTGTGTTGCACGTATATTATGCATTTTCGATAAGAATTTGAAGGAATCTAAATTGATACAAATTCTACTATTTTTGCTATTTTATTGACACAAAACCTTTAATATTTTTTTCACAAAAAATTACTGTATCAAAGAACGTATATATCATCAAGTTAGCGTCTTATACAGTTCCTATGAATTATTAAAGTATTACCTTTGATTTTTTTCCAGCACATGGACTATCATCTGATCCATTTCATTCGTTAGCAACATCACATGTTTCTTAACTATTTTTTGAATAAAAATTTTCATCTGAAAAAGAAAACATAAGAGATATGAAAATTCATTATCAATTATCAATTATCAATTTTCAACATATGCATGCATATAATTATAATAATTGACATAAAACAATCATTCTAATATTAAATCATATAATTTATAACCTTAAAAATTATTAACTAAAAGAATGACAAAAACGGAAGATCACATAAATAACTTGAATTAAAATTAAATAAAAAGCAAATAAAATTAAAAAGAAGACAAATTAAGAAGAAGAAGGACATGTTAGCATTAAGAAGAAGAAGTAGAAGCGACATGTTGATGAACGCTCAAATCGTGCTCTTCAAAGTTGGAGGCCACGACGATCGTGCAACAAAATAAAATTTATAATCCCAACGAGTGTCGAGGTTGTTCCCAAGGGACTTGGAGTAGCTAAATAGAGATTGTATTGAGTTGAATTCAAAATGAGAATAAATGCTAAAAATATAAAGTAAAAGGATGGGGAATTGTGATGTTGTCACTACAATCACAATTCAATTAAAAAGCAATAAAACGAAAGCGGATGCACCAAGTTGACTAGACGGCTAGGGATGCATATCCGATGGGGCTTTAGTTATGGGATAGGGTGATTATTAATTCATACTTTTTCTTGCTTAATGACGTAAGTAGCATTGGTCATGGGTAAGAATTGTTTATCTCTCGATCAACAATCTTATATCCGATGATCTCGGTTAGAGCATCATCGGTTTGATCAATAAACAACCAATCTAAGCTTGGGGAGGTCACAATATCTCTAGCTTAGACCCTTAAATGGGTGATTCCGTCAATAAGAGTTATCTCTAGCCTCAAATCTGAGTGGAATCCCAAGTTCCCACTAGTAAATTCACATCCGAAACCATGAAATCCTTTCTCAAGCAATCACATAGTCAAGTAATGAAAATTAATGTTTGCAACCACCAATTTTAGGATTAAAACTTGGTGAAATTACTAGACCCATGTCAATTAAGCAATTATAAGCAAGAATAAATAACACCCCTACACAAGAGAAATTAGCCACTCATAGCAAGAGAGAAAGATATACCAGCTGGGTAAGTCAAAATCTCCTCCGTTAGAGCTGAATCTCAAGTTCTAGGTTCAATTTGAGCACACAAGTGCTAACCAAGAGAATTAAATTGAAACCCTCTTCTCAATGGAGGTGAAAACTTAGTCAATAAGCTCTTCAGAATATTTAGAACTGAAGAAAGTTATTTACAACTGTGCCTAAATAGGCCTTTTATAGTTTCCCAAAACGTCACTAAAAATTAGGACAAAAATGCCCTTTGGGAGGTGTGCGGCGCGACCTGCGGTTCGCACGTTGTGATGTGCGCATAGCACCCTGCCTTCAGTTGAACCAGTGACTTCAGCTATCTTTGGGAGCTCCGTGCAAAGGGGGTGCGGTTCGCACCTTGAGATGTGCACGTCGCACAGTGACCGCACCCCTTAACAGACTTCAGGATTCGCGTTTGCAGAGCTTTACTTCAGTTGACCTTCGTGTACGCGTGTGGAACACCGCGTTCATGTAGGCATGTGTTTCTGCCAGTCACTTACTTCTCCGAATAGCTCCCTTTTGACTTGTTTTCATCCGAATTCTTCCCGAATACTTCTAAAACACAGAAACCTGTAAAATAGAAGTATTCCATGTCAATTGAACTATTTATCGACTTATTATTAACACAAGTATAAGTTTAAGAGTTAAATAAGTAGGTAGAATACCAACTTATCAAACCCCCAAACTTGAACTATTGCTTGTCCTCAAGCAACTCAAAGTATATAACTCAAGAGGCATACAACACAAGTGCAAATGACAATACCACAAGCCAAGGGAAACCCATTTCAAACACCAAGCATGACTTCGGTTGGTACTAACGATTAGTCAATCGCATGATACTTTCTCTAAACATTCCCTTCAATTCAAAACACAATTCAATTATGCCATGGCAAAATAAGAACAAGCAAGTGACAACAACCAATCCTCAAGATGTGACTCAAACCACTAGCTTACCAAAACATGCTCATTTGATTCATTTTTTGGAGTTTATCAATGTCACTAACTATTCTAATTCGCATGCCCTCACAAGAACGAAAGTCCCAAAAACACATTATGTACAAAAAATAATCACAAGGGACAAATACAAACACTCACACTCACAAGGAAGTTCAAGTGCACACACCTCAAACCATAGGCTTGCCCTTCATGTAAATCGCCACTAATGTAGGGTAGCCAAGCTCGAAATCACAAAGGACTTGCGGGTTACAATGTTAGCTAGGGCTAAGGTAAAGATCTCATTTGGTTCAAGTGACTACACCTCCCTAATGCTCTTTGTTCTAATTTCGAACACCGCTCACATTTTCAATTTCAACTTTACCTTATTTCTCCCTCACACAACCCAAGATTCTCCTTTTCAACTTATAATCATTCAACTCCTTATATCACCTTCACTTGGTAGCACCTATTTTTCCTTTTAATTTTTCTCATTGGATTGAACTTTTGGGGCAATTTTCAATTTTTATTTAAGGTGCTACCTTGCACATTGAAGCACATTTCCTTTCTTCTCCTCATTTGAACACATGCACCCCCAAACTTAGGCATTTGCCTATGTTGTCTTTCACTCCCCCCCAAACTTAGGCTTTTTAGCCCACATTTCAATTTCAAGCAATTAGGTAGGACGGGTGCCAAGATAGAGGCTCCAAAAAGGTCAAAGTGTTAATAAGGTGCCAAAGAACGGTCACAAGCTCAAAGGGGCTCACTAGGGTTGATGTCATGTGAGGTCATTTGGGTGAAGTGTCTATCAAAAAGGGCCTAAGGTCACTTTCCAAGCTCAGTTACACCTAGAATTTTGCCTTGAATCACATTTGGGGCAAGATCTAGACGACACGCATGCCCGAGAATTATTCAACTAAACCTCACCACACATGACATGCAAATTATTTGAGAAGGATCAATTTTTAACTTCCTAAGCGAGAACCAAGAGGAGCCATTCTATATTATCACCGCTAATGAGCTAAGAGTCACAAAAAGATAAAAGGAGTTGTCACAAATACCATTCTTCGCCATGCATTTTTCACAAATATTTTGAAGGGGTATGCCTATTTCATTAGTATCAAACAAGTAAATTTGCAACCAAAACCTCAAAAGATAATGATTTGCCCTTAAGAATGACGTCACTCACTCTATCATTGGGCCAATTCATCTATCTAAATCAGTATGGCTACACAAGTTGGATCAACACAAATATCACATTTTCTGGGAACATGCAATTTGCACAAGTCAAAGTGCGTGTCGCACGTGCAACGCACATGCTAGTCAGTGGGCATGTGCGAAGCTCGTGCGGTTCACACATCGACATATGCGGTACAAATATCCCCCTGCTCAGACAAGTTCCATCTAGCCTAATAGGTACTCAGACTTCCCCTAGCCCACAACAACCAGCATCTCAACTACCAAATAACAAAAGAAGCTAAAAAGTAAAGAAAACTACAAGGCTAAACCATCAACTTCTTCCACACAATATCAAAAGCCGACGAGGGTGCAAATCTACAAAGTACAGCCGACAAGGGCATAACAGTATATAAAAAAATAAAACAAGCCCGGCAAGGGCACAATAGTATCCAAAACAATAAAACAAGCCCGATGAGGGCACAATAATATCCATAAGTAAAGCAAGCTAAGCTAGAAAGATAGAGTGCGAATCAACACGCCACTCCCAACTAAGATAGGGCAGTGCCCTCACTGCATCAAAGTAAGAATAAGTTTGAGGGGGCTCTCTAAGGTGTATCAATCTGAAATAGAGGAAGAGGGAAACTCAAGTCGCTCCTCATCCTCATCATCATCATCCTCCGGTGTACCCGATCCACAAAAAGACTTTAATTTATCCATCATCCTGTTCAAGAACTTGCTCTTCTTCTTCTCGTGCTCGCTGAACTTCTTTTGTTGCTTTTCAACCTTTCCCTGCCTGCGGTTCATGTGCTCCAAGCATGTATTCATTGCACTCAAGTGCCCATTAATCAATTTTTGCTCATTCGCCACCTTGGCCAGAGATGGGGGGACGCAGAACCTGCTAGTGTGTCAGCTCCAGCTGAGCCAATAGAGAATCCAGCCAACAACTGCTGAACATGTGCATCCACTCCCTGAATCTGACTAGAGAGGTGATGCATGAGATAGGGCCTGGACTGTAGAGCTCCCACAGACTAAAATAATCCAGATGCAATGGTGGAAGGGCTAGTGGGTTCAGTCGAAGACTATGGAAACTCTCCGAAGGATAAAGAAGCTACGTCAATCTTTCTCTTTTTCTGCTTTGCTTCTGGGGGCATTTTCAACAATGGGTGGATCAGAGTTGCTGGCTTCTTTTTAGTGTCAGTTGGATTCGGCAACACCCCAGCATCGTAGCACAACTGAGTCACCAATGAAGGGAAGAAAAGTCTTTTGGACCTTCCACTAGCTACCTCAGCCATTTGATCCATAATATGGAGGGAGCCCAATATTCACATCGATGCCATCAATGAGGGCTGCCACCATCAATGCTCGGTCAAGGGTCATATCGGTGTCATGAGAGGATGGTATGATCCTCGCACAAATAATCAAAAGCCAAGTCTTGGCTTCTGCAGTGAACTCATGTGAATCAACCCTTTTTTGCGAAGTCAACCAATTCGTAGTCACCCCATCATGCAACTTGTCTACCAACCACTGGTTTCCTTCAGCTTTGGATTTTGCAATGTAAACCTCATTGTCAACATCTGAAAGGTTGTATAGTGCATTGATGATCTCGGGGTTGAAACTCACTTGGACTCCCCGAACGGTAGTGACTAGTGCGCCATTGAAATCAGTGATCGAAGCATTGGCATAAAACTCAGTGACCACTGTGTGGTTATCCATGATAGGTGGAGGAGCAAAGCATATCCACCCCCGCTCCACCAACCTCTTGTAGAATTCTAGCATTTTCTGTTCAACCTTGTCCATATTGATTCCTTTCTCCCTAACAAAGGGCTTGGACAATAGCTCATCATACCGATGCTCACATGATGCCGATAGGAACTATCTTGATCGTAGTTCTCCTCCATTTCCATATTCGGAGCATTTTTAACTTCATTATCACTACCGTTGGAGGCCATCTTTTTGATCAAAGTACCTACAAAACACACCATTATGTTAAAAGTTCTTAGGGACACTTAAAACAATGTATTATGAAGCACGTAGGCCAAAGAAATAGATGAAAGAAATTTCGAGGTGGGCTGTATGGAGCTACTATTTTGACACTGCCATGCATCCCTCCTTCGCAAACGCGGCCAGGTGACCGCGAATGTGAAGTCCATCGAGTTCGCGCAGATCAGTGCCTCTTTGAGGCATTTTCTCAAACACTTGGCAGGCTCAATTTGTTTAAGAGACTTTATGCTTATTGTGCTATTGCCAATCACTACATTGTTGCACTCTTGCACACACTTTACCCACCTCAATCAATTTCTCCCAACAATTTAACAATTAAACACAATTATAAGTTGATTTAAAGAAAGAGTAGATCAACCAAGAATTCCATTACCCACTTTCTACACATCAAGTTGAGGAAGTAAGGAACCCATTTCAAGATACAAGAATGGCGGAGTTCATACCTGTTGAATTGCAAGTTTTGAAGCTTGGTGGAAATTGATGGAATTTTTGTGTACCAAAGGAGGAAATAGTTCTTTGTATTGAGAAGGGGAAAGTATCATGCCATATGAATTTTGAACGTTTTTTAAAACTTACCTGAACTGCCTGGAAGCTTCGCGTTCGCAGGCGGTCCATCGCGTTCGCGAAGTCTTGACATTCAGCTGGCCTTCGCATTCGCGATCGGTCCTTCGCGTTCGCGAAGGAGTATTGGGATAGATTTTTCTTCAGCTTACTGCCCACGATGTGAGACGCCTGGTGCGATGGGCACTTTGTGAGGTGTGAAACGCACCACTTTCACACATGCCAATGTTTTTGATCAGTTCATTATTTGATTATGCGATGGCATGTGCGATGGGCACTCTTCCAAGTCCGAAAAGCACGTTTTTCAGAGGTATTTTTGGTGCTTCTAAACACTTGGTTCCTCTTCTCATTCCTTTGGGCACCTAAAAAAACACACCAAAAAGAAACAAAAAGTGAAGTAAAGCATAAAGATGATGGGTTGCCTCCCATCAAGCGCAAAATTTAACGTCGCGGCACGATGCAAGATACCTCACCATTTGAATATCCATTTTGAAGATTTGAACCTTCGACCCAAACTTGAATCGAGTTTTCGGTGACAATCCCGGGGTGAAGGTTTGAACATGAGAAGGCCATTCACTTGATTTCGCATTTTGCACTTTCTGGCCTTCAAGTGAGGAAGGACATTTTGCCTTCTTTCCATGACAAACTCAAAACTGGATAGACCTTTATCCACCCTCCTTCCAAGGTCTTCAAAAAGCTTGATTACTTCGACTCTCATCCATTCAATCAAACTTAAGGTCGAACAAAGGTTGAAGTGGGATTTGGGCGTCTCCACCTTCAAGCTTGCCTCATTCATAACATCCTCACTTAGAGATGCTATGACATCATGACCCACAAATAGGGTAGTTATGTTGGAACACCACCTTCAATTTATGATCCTCCCTTGTGTTTTCCTCTTCTTTAGCTCTTGCGTCCATAAAGCATTGCTTTATGGACTGCACATTATCCTCTTAGGTTTCTAGCAAGGCCAAGAGGGTTTGGAGCTTGACACATATTCTGTCTTCGCTTGATAAGTCATGGTTCCTATTAAGGTCACAAGCACCACTAGCAACATTATTAGCACAAGAGGAGGGAGGAGGGAGATCATCATCGGGGAATTCGCTCTAATGTCCGTCATGACCACCACACAAATAGAAATTGCGCCCATCATAGGAGTAAGAAAGGGAATACCTCCCTCTCCTAGGGCTAATTCTACACCTTAGTCCAAGGTGGGGTCCTCCACAATAAACATAATAGTCAGGGATATAAATTGGGATGCAACTATCAACATTTCTAGCATTCAAATAAGCCATGATGCCATCAACAAACTAAAACTAAACAAAAGGAAAAACAACTGTTCACAAAATTGAACTAGAGTAAGTAAACTCAAATTCTAAAGTAACTCAATATGCCAAATTGTTCCCCGGCAATGGTGCCATATTTTAATGAACACTCAAATCATGCTCTCCAAAATTGGAGGCCACGGCGATCGTGCAATAAAATAAAATTTATAATCCCAATGAGTGTCGGGATCATACCCAAGGGACTTGGATTGCTAAATAGAGATTGTATTGAGTTGAATTAAAAATGAGATTAAATGCTCAAAATATAAAGTAAAAGGATGGGGGAATTAGGATGTTGTTACTACAATCACAATTCAATTAAAGAGCAATAAAATTAAAGTGGGTGCACCAAGTTGACTAGAAGACTAGGGATGCGGGGATTTAGTTATGGGATAGGGTGATTATCAATTCATACTTATTCTTGCTTAATGACGTAAGTAGCATTGGTCATGGGTAAGAATTGCTTATCTCTCGATCAACAATTTAATATCCGATGATCTCGGTTAGAGCATCACCAGTTTGATCAATAAACAACCAATCTAAGCTTGGGGAGGTCACACTATCTCTAGCTTAGACCCTTAAATGGGTGATTCCATCCATAAGAGCTATGTCTAGCCTCAAATCTGAGTGGAATCCCAAGTTCCCACTAGTAAATTCACATCTGAAACCATGAAAATCCTTTCTCAAGCAATCACATAGTCAAGTAATGAAAATTAATGTTTGCAACCACTAATTTTAGGATTAAAACTTGGTGAAATTACTAGACCCATGTCAATTAAGCAATTATAAGCAAGAATAAATAACATCCACACCCATTTTTTAAGTACCCATCATCAATACACCCCTAGACAAGAGAAGTTAGCCACTCATAGCAAGAGAGAAAGATATACCAGCTGGGTAAGTCAAAATCTCCTCCATTAGAGCTGAATCTCAAGTTCTAGGTTCAATTTGAGCACACAAGTGTTAACCAAGAGAATTATATTGAAACCCTCTTCTCAATGGAGGTGAAAAGTTAGTCAATAAGCTCTTCAGAATATTTAGAACTGAAGAAAGTTATTTACAACTGTGCCTAAATAGGCCTTTTATAGTTTTCCAAAACTTGACTAAAAATTAGGACAAAAATGCCCTTAGAGAGGTGTGCGGCACGACGTGCGGTTCACATATTATGATGTGTGCATCGCACCCTGCCTTCAGTTGAACCAGTGACTTCAGCTATCTGTGGGAGCTCCGTGCGACGGGGCTGCGGTTCGCACCTTGAGATATGTGCATCGCACAGTGACCGCACCTCTTAACAGACTCTTCAAGATTTTTGCAGCTCTATATGGAGGAGGTGAGGTTTTTTATGAATGCTCAAATCGTGCTCTCAAAAGTTGGAGGCCACGGCGATCGTGCAAGGAAACAAAATTTATAATTCTAATGAGTGTCGGGGTCCTACCCAAAGGACTTGGAGTAGCTAAATAGAGATTGTATTGAGTTGAATTCAAAATGAGAGTAAATGCTCAAAATATAAAGTAAAAAGGATGGGGGAATTGGAATGTTGTCACTACAATCACAATTCAATTAAAAATAATAAAATGAAAGCGGGTGTACCAAGTTGACTAGACGACTAGCGATGCATATCCGATGGGGCTTTAGTTATGGGATTAGGTGATTATCAATTCATACTTATTATTGCTTAATGACGTAAGTAGCATTGGTCATGGGTAAGAATTGCTTATCGCTCGATCAACAATCTTATATCCGATGATCTCGGTTAGAGCATCACGAGTTTGATCAAAAAACAACCAATCTATGCTTAGGGAGGTCACACTATCTCTAGCTTAGACCCATAAATGGGTGATTCCATCGATAAGAGCTATCTATAGCCTTAAATCTGAGTGGAAGACCAAGGTCCCACTTGTAAATTCACATCCGAAACCATGAAATCCTTTCTCAAGCAATCACATAGTTAAGTAATGAAAATTAATGTTTGCAACCACCAATTTTAGGATTAAAACTTGGTGAAATTACTAGACCCATGTCAATTAAGCAATTATAAGCAAGAATAAATAACACCCACACCCATTTGTTAAGCACCCATCATCAATACACCCCTAGACAAGAGATATTAGACACTCATAGCAAGAGAGAAAGATATACCAGCTGGGTAAGTCAAGATCTCCTCCATTAGAGCAGAATCTCAAGTTCTAGGTTCAATTTGAGCAAACAAGTGTTAACCAAGAGAATTAGATTGAAATCCTCTTCTCAATGGAGGTGAAAACTTAGTCTCCAAGCAAAAAGCTCTTCAGAATATTCAAGAGTGAAGAAAGTTATTTACAATTGTGCATAAATAGGCCTTTTATAGTTTCCCAAAACGTCACTAAAAATGCCCTTCGAGAGGTGTGCGGCACGATGAGCAGTTCACATTTTGTGATGTACGCATCGCACCCTGCCTTCAGTTCAACCAGTGACTTCAGCAATCTTTGGTAGCTCCGTGCGAAGAGGGTTTTGTTAGCACCTTGAGATCTGCGCATCGTACAGTGACCGCACCCCTTAACAGACTCTTCAGGATTTTTGAAACACTATGCGGAGGAGGTGCGGTTTGCACCTTGAGATGTGCGTGTCGCACGACCACTGCATCTTCAGTCAGAATCTTCAGCTTTTCTCAACGCTTCACACTTTACTCCTTTTGAGCTCTTTTTGGGTCCATTTCCTTGTTTATCATCATCTATAAAAAGTACCTGCATAGACATTAATAAAGGCCATAAGAACCTCTAAACCTATTCAAAACATAGCAATAATTCATGGATATAGTCTCAATAAGTTTGTAGTTTACCAACTTATCAAACCCCCAAACTTGAACTATTGCTTGTCATGAAGCAAGATACTCATAAGATAAAGAATAAATTATGCTCTAGGCTCAATCAAGGCACAAAAGACTACTCTACACTAAAAATTAAGAAAAAGAATAAGCGAAAGACTCAAACAAATGACTCAACTACTATGCTCATCTCAATTTGAACCACCATAAATTCAAGGCAATTGATCATTTCAAAACCTTTTCCAAAAAGACATCATTTCTCATTCAAAATCAAGAAAATTTTGCCATTTAAAACAAGACATTTAATCTTCTCAAGTCATTGGCATGGACCGTCAAGGTTTGCCTCAAGATTCGCCACACAACTTGTCTCATTCATTCCCCTCAATTGAAATAGAGACTCTATGTTTCAATTCGAGTGCATGATTCCACTTACCACAAGAGAGAATCCCACTCACAACCATTCAATTCACAAAACAAGGGATTATAGGAGAACCAAAAAGACTCTCACTCGCGTCGAACCATAGGCTTGCCCTTCATGTATATCGCCACTAATGTAGGGTGGCCAAGCTCGAAATCACCAAGGACTTGCGGGTTACGATGTTGGCTAGGGCTAAGGTGAGAATATCATTTTGTTCAAGTGCATACACCTCCCTAATGCTCTTTGTTCTCATTTCGAACACCGCTCACATTTTTGGATTTCAACTTCACCTTATTTCCCCCTCTCACAACCCAAGATTTCTCCTTTTTTCTCACAATCATTCAAACTCCTTATACCGCCTTCACTTGGTAGCACCTATTTTTGCTTTTCAATTTGCTCATTGGATTGATCTTTTGGACCAATTTTCAATTCGAAGTTAAGGTGCTACCTTGCACTTGAAGTGCACTTATTTTCTTCTCCTTATTTTATCACATGCACCCCCAAATTTAGGCATTTGCCTATGTTGTATTTTGTTTCCCCCCAAACTTAGGCTTTTAGCCTACATTTCATTTTCAAGCAATTAGGGAGGATGGGTGCCAAAATAGAGGTTCCAAAAAGTTCAAGTTGTTACAAGGTGCCAAAGAACGGTCACAAGCTCAAAGGGGTTCACTAGGATTTGACGTCGTGGGAAGTCATTTGGGTGAAGTGGCTATCAAAAAGGGCCTAAGGTCATCTTCCAAGATCGGTCACACCTAGAATTTCACCTTAAATCACATTCGGGGCAAGTTCTAGATGACACTTATGCACAAGAATCAAGGTAAAGCCTCACCACACAAGGCATCATGCCACAAGGCCTCTTTCATTAGTCTCACAATCAATTGGGGCAAATAATTTTTGATAAGCTATTCCGAGATCATTACACACTCGTTTGTGAGTCAATCAAGCCAAAGCGAGAGTGTGCAAGTCATGACAAGAGAATGTTTTTCCTCAAACATTCATTTCCCTTCTTCCTTTTATTTTCAAAACAATTTTCCATGAGAAATTTTTCAGTGGGCCCATTTTGAGACAAGCAACTACGGACTCAATTCTAAACTAAAACTTGGCATTTTCCCTTAAGAAAGTTGCCTCTCAATCTATCATAGGGAAACACCAACCCGGTTCGACACACAAAAACAAAAGAGAAGAAAAAGAAACTAATCAAAACTCTTGCTCCTTGGGAAAGAACAGTGGTATTAAGAAAACCCTCGGAGTTTATTTCTAAACTACTATTAACAAGGCGATATCCAAATTGCGCGCTCATGATTCATTCAAAACAAGCCTCGGCGTAGGCCTTTAGTGCATTTTCAAAGCACGGATA
Organism: Jaltomata sinuosa; assembly: GCA_003996215.1. Classification (NCBI taxonomy): domain Eukaryota; kingdom Viridiplantae; phylum Streptophyta; class Magnoliopsida; order Solanales; family Solanaceae; genus Jaltomata; species Jaltomata sinuosa. The sequence continues at coordinate 168,040 of QJPP01007505.1, read as the reverse complement.
GTAAGACAATAAAGCATGTAAGACCAGCCCGGCAACACAATCTCAATCAACAAAATCAAGCCCGGCAAGGGCACAAATAAGCTCAAGGTAAAAATAAAACATAATCTAAAGGCTCGGCAAGGGCAATAAACATCACAATCATCCTAATATGCCCGACAAGGGCCGAATGAAATCTAGCAAAATATCAACGAGGCCCAACAAGTGCGATAAAATATCTCAAGCCCACTCACGGGCACCAACAAAAACAAGTAAAGCCACCCCCTCCCCATAAAAGGAGCATTTCCCTCAATGCCTTTAGTGCAATGGGAATAAGGGGTGGAACTCTCTAGAGGACTAGGCCTCATAATCATCGTCATCTCCAGCTGTCTCCTCATCTGAGGCTCTCTCACTCGGGCCAACACCACCCTTTTAGGAGTGCGCAGAAAGTGTGGAGGCATGGAGAAACCTATGGAAATCCTAATCTTGATCATCCCCCAACTCTTGATCATCATTACCGGGCAACTCCTCATCTGCATAGGAGGCAAACAAGTCATTCAGAGGTCCAGGAATCTTCCGAGGTGGAGGCAATGTGGTCAAATCTTTTTGCACCACCGAGGCTTTGCCCTTGTCTTTGTCAATATCTCTCCAGAGTGTTATGATTGCCCCTTCAATGACATCAACCCTCTTACACAGTGTGTTCAAGCTATTCACCACCCCCTTAACTGCACTCTTGACAACCTTATTTATCATACCGGGTAGCTTCGAGGCTAGGTCGGCCAGCTGCCGCTCATGGCTATAGGTTTTGTCCACCATGTCCTGAAGTATACCTTTGGTCATAGAGGGTGAAAGGGCCCATGGATGTGCCTCTGAGGTAGTCCGGGAGAGAGATAAAACGTCTGTCCTAACACCAAGCTCATCACTGCCAACCCCCACTCAACTTCTCAACCCTTTGCCTCTTAAACCTGGAGGCGTCCCTATCTGTTTTCTTGTCAAGATCCAATACATCAATGGCCAGATTAGGAGTATCACAGTCGAAGAAAGGAACACCAGCTTGCATACAAAGTTTGCTAATTAACACCGAAAAGGGAAATGCATCACCACTCCTTCGAGATTTCCTCTTTATCACTAAGGCAATGACCTCACCCACATTGATATGATCTCCTACCATGATTGTATCTACAAGCATGGCTCCATCATGTGTTATCTTTTTGTCATTTTGAGAAGGTATTAGATGGGAGCGCACAAACTCATACCACACGTGTGCCTCAAAGTATAAAGTCAGGCGAGGAATTTCACCCCCTATAGTGTCCCAGGGATGTATGTCAGGAGCAATGATAGGGGCAGCCCATTCGAGAGGTTTGCGCTTGAGAAGTAGCTTCTCCATGAGGTCAGGTGTTGATTCAATTGGATTGCTCTAATAGATGGCATTAATTGCAGCTGGAGTGATCTTGACTTTTTTCCCCAAACCATAATTGAGTCCAATGCGGGGAATTTCTCACAACCCCTTTTATGGCCTTTAGCATCCTGTGAAGCCTGATATGAGGCGAAGCACTCTCGGACTAACTCCTTGTAGTAGTTTTCGGGCACTTCCTGAAATAGTTGCAACTGACGGTTGGCAAACTGAGTGGGAATGTTGGGTAGATTGTCCCTCACTGCATTTAGGTTGAAACTTTGTTCCTCATTGAAGGTCCTGACCCTATCACGATCATAGATCACTTTCATGCCCTCCATTTCATACCGAACCCTCTCCTCCTGTGAGACTTGGTCACTGGAAGATGGGACTTTCTTTTTCCCTTTTGCAGCTGGCTTGGAGGAGAAGGGAGCGGTAGGCCTACGTGAGCTTCTCTCGGCGCTACTCCTGTTAGAAGAAATGTTCTGCATACAAAGATTATGAGCTAAAAGTAAAAACAAAACCTAAGAAGAAATTTGAAACCTACAAAAGATGGAATACAATGGTCTAGAAAAACAAAGTAGGTGAGTGTCAGTTTGTGCGGACCATATGCAAAATGCACCATAGAGAGTGCGCATCGCATGTGCTTTCGTATAAGCAAATAGAAACCTACAGGGATTTTCCATCGAGGTGCGAAGCTTGTGCAATTCACACCATCCAAAGTGCGTGTCGCACCCAGCATCACCCCTCATATCAGTGACTGACTCTTTCTTTTAAACATGGTGTGATGCCTCATGCGACCCGCACATCAAGATCTATGCATCTCATGTGAAACGCATAAAGGCACAATTGGAATTTTTGGTTCCTTGTATTCTTGTGAATTCCGCATGTGATCTATAGAGCAAGATGTGCTTAGGCACTGGGCACCACGCATCAACACAATCAATATTAAACAATGGGGACAAGGGATCTCATGACCATAACTTTTGGGTATTCAGGCTTCCCCGAATTTTCATTGAAACAATAACAAACAAGAAAGGAACTCAATGACTTCCCTTAAGATGGATGTTACCCCGTCTATCATCGGGAACATCAAGCCCTCACTTGCATAATAGACACCCATAATTTTGGCAATAATTAACCCCCCCCACACACAATATCATACACCCCAAATAGAATGCTCAATAAAACTCATGGGTATACAATCAGCGAAATTCAGCCTCCATAACAAAATTTCACAAAAACCTCATGACAAACGATGATTTGCCCTTAAGAACGGCGTCACTCAATCTATCATCGGGCTAAATCATTCGTCCATCACAAGGGAGTTACTTAGACTTCACCCTAACACATAATTCAAGGCTAAAAATCACTACCAATCAACATACATTACCAAAATTAAAGTTCTACCAAGTTCACACATAGTAATATCATCAATACAACCTAGAATTGGGGATCCAAAATTTTCAGATCTCACCCAAAATCAACATGGCAATTCTACTAAGCAATGCTTCACAATATGAGTTCCCAACCTTCATAAAAACAAGTATTTAACATCGGGGAACTTACCACAAGTGAAGATTATGAAGAGAGGAGTGAAAATTGAATCTTTTTGTTCTTCAACAATGGTGACCCACAAAACCTTTTTGGAGAGATGACGACGGCAGTGGTGATGGAGTGGTGGAGATGGTGGGTGAGAGAAAGAGAAGATTTTAGGGAGGTTTGAGGGATTTAGAGAGAGTTTTGGGAGAAAAAATTGAGATTTTGAGAGAAAAGATGGTGGAAGAAGAAGAGAAGCGGCGGTTTTAAAAGAAAAAGAAGAAGAAAAGTTGGCCTGGTCATCTCTAGGTCGGGTCGGTCAATGGGTTAGGTCAATTAAAATTCACATTTACCTTCCGTGTGCCGCGACATGCGATTTACACCAGACAAGGTGCGGACCGCATGGCATATCGCACATGCCTTTTTTTCTCCCCTGGGTTTTCCCAAGCATCTGTATCACCGTGCGATTGGAGGTGCTATGCACACTTAGAATCTTGCGGTCCGCACGGCCCAGTGCACAGCGCCTCAAAATTTTCAAATTTCCTTCAGGCCTTCTGCTTTGGCATACAGTGTGTTGTGCGACATGCATAATTGCTTGTGCGGTCCACACAGTCCACTGCACAACCCATTTTTGCCCTGCTTTCCCTTGTTCATTTTTCCATCCATGCATTTCCTACAAAAACACCAAAAATAACAAAAAATAACCAAAAACAATTAAAGAAACTTGGGTTGCCTCCCAAGCAGCGCTTTATTTAACATCGCGGTATGATGATACTACCTCAATCCTCAATCATTCTTTGGGTTAGTGATGGTGTCGCTAGGCAACGTCCCTTTCATCCTTGGGTTCATTTGGCTTGAGAGGTGGTGCATTTGGGCCTCAAGATGCTTGATTCAGGCTGAGTGGGAGCTCACAATTTGGTGAAGTGTTGAGACCTCACTCTTTAGCTCGCTCACTCCCATATTTGGGGTGTCCACCTTCTTAAGAACCAAGGATAACATGTCCTCCAATTTGGAATGGTCGAGGTTGCTTGTGCCTGTTGGTAGAGAGAGTCTGCCTTATTCGGAGGGATATAGGGATTTGAATTTCGGTGATTGAAACGATCACCATTCTTGTCTCTATCTCGCCAATTTATGTCTCTTTCTTTGTCTCGAATCCAACATTGGTTCTCCTCCCTCGGGCAATAATACCCGGGGTGAGAACCCGCCGATACAAAATATAGCTTTCCATCAACCACAGTCATGAGCTCATCATCACTAGCTTTGATTTTTGATGTACTCACAGCATTCACCATTTTATCACCACGAGCTCCCATTACATGCTTGACCATCAAATCAATTTGTGTCATCATTTTGGCCATTGTCTCATCACGCTCCTCATCCTTCTTTCTCATTTCATTAACCAAAATGGATGAGGGTCCTCCCAAGGTTTGTATATCCTCTTTTTTTTTGTATGCCAAGCTTGATTGGTCTTCATCATTCGCTCTAACAAAGTCGAGGCAATGGGAAACTCTAAGTCCATGAAGGTACTACCTCCAAGATTGTCAGCCACCAATTTATTCATAGAGTCCAATGATCGATAGAAGCTTTGTAGCAGCACATTGTTTGACAACTCATGATTTGGACACAAGAGAAGCTTCTTTTTGAATCTTAGCCAAACCTCATGAAGAGGCTCATCCGAGAGTTGCCTAAATTTGGTGATCTCATCTCTTAACTGCATCATTCGAGATGGAGGAAAGAACCTCGATGTAAATGCTTCAACCTACTTGGCCCAAGAGGTGATGGAATCATCCGGCAATTCCTCCAACCACGGCGTGGCTTCGCCCATCAAGGAAAAGGGGAATAGGCGTAATAGAATGGACTCTTGGGAGATATGTTGAAAGATAAATGGTTGGCATATCTCCACAAAATTTTGAATATGTCGGTTGGCATATTCATGGGCTGCTCCACCAAATAGGCCCTTCATTTGGATTAAGTGGAGCATGGTGCTAGTCACATGAAAGACAACATTTCTCTTTTGTTTTTGTGTGTCAAACTGGGTTGGTGTTTCTCTATGATAGATTGAGAGACGACTTTCTTAAGGGAAAATACCAAGTTTTAGTTTAGAATTGAGTCTGTAGTTGCTTGTCTCAAAATGGGCCCACCAAAAAATTTCTCGTGGCAAATTGTTTTGAAAATAAAAGGAAGAAGGGAAATGAATGTTTGAGGAAAAACATTCTCTTGTCATGACTTGCACACTCTCACTTTGGATTGATTGACTCACAAAGTAGTGTGTAATGAACTTGTAATAGCTTGTCAAAAATCATTTGCCCCAATTGCTTGTGAGACTAATGAAAGAGGTCTTGTGGCATGATGTCTTGTGTGGTGAGGCCTTACCTTGATTCTTGTGCATAAGTGTCATCTAGAACTTGCCTCGAATGTGATTCAAGGCGAAATTCTAGGTGTGACCGAGCTTGGAAGATGACCTTAGGACCTTTTTGATAGTCACTTCACCCAAATGACTTCCCACGACATCAAATCCTAGTGAAACCCTTTGAGCTTGTGACCGTTCTTTGGCACCTTATAACACCTTGACCTTTTTGGAACCTCTATTTTGGCACCCATCCTCCCTAATTTCTTGAAAATGAAATGTAGGATAAAAGCCTAAGTTTGGGGGTAAACGAAATACAACATAGGCAAATGCCTAAGTTTAGGGGTGCATGTGATAAAATAAGGAGAAGAAAAGAAGTGCACTTCAAGTGCAAGGTAGCACCTTAACTTCGAATTGAAAATTACTCCAAAAGATCAATACAATGAGCAAATTGAAAAGAAAAAATAGGTGCTACCAAGTGAAGACGGTATAAGGAGTTTGAATGATCATGAGTAAAAAGGAGAAATCTTGGGTTGTGAGAGGGGGAAATAAGGTGAAGTTGAAATCCAAAAATGTGAGCAGCGTTCAAAATGAGAACAAAGAGCATTAGGAGGTGTAGTCACTTGAACCAAATGATATCTTCACTTTATCCCTATCCAACATCGTAACTCGCAAGTCCTTGGTGATTCTGAGCTTGGCCACCCTACATTAGTGGCGATATACATGAAGGGCAAGCCTATAGTTCGACGCGTATGCACTTGAACTTTCTTGAGAGAGTGAGTCTTTTTGGGTCTCCTATAATCCTGTATTTTGTGCATTTAATGATTGTAAGTGGGATTCTCTCTTGTGATGAGTGGCATCATGCACTCGAATTGAAGCATAGAGTCTCTATTTCAAGTGAGGGGAATAAATGAGATAAGTTATATGGCAAATCTCGAGGCAAACCTTGATGGTCCACGCCAATGACTTGAGAAGCTTAAATGTCTTGTTTTGAATGGCAAAATTCCCTTGATTTTGAATGACAAATGATGTCCTTTTGGAAAAGGTTTTGAAATGATCAATTGCCTTGAATTTATGGTGGTTCAAATTAAGATGAGCATAGTAGTCAAGTCGTTTGTTTGAGTCTTTCGCTTATTCTTCTTCTTAATTTTTAGTGTAGAGTAGTCTTTTGTGCCTTGATTGAGCCTAGACCATAATTCATTCCTTGTCTTGTGAGTATCTTGCTGAGGACAAGCAATAGTTCAAGTTTGGGGGTTCAATAAGTCGGTAATCTACCAACTTATTAAGCCTATATGCATGAATTATTGCTATGTTTTGAATAGATTTAGAGGTTCTCATGGCCTTTATTGATGTCTATGCAGGTACTTTTGATAGATGATGATAAACAAGGAAATGGACCCAAAAAGAGCTCAAAAGGAGTGAAGTGTGAAGCATTCAAAAAAGCTGAAGATTCTGACTGAAGATGCGGTGGCCGTGCGACACACACATCTCAAGGTGCGAACCGCACCTCCTCCACATAAAGCTGCAAAAATCCTGAAGAGTATGTTAAGGGGTGCAGTCACTGTGCGGCGCGCACATCTCAAGTTGCAAACTGCACCCCCTTCGCACTGAGCTCCCAAAGATAGATGAAGTCACTTGTTCAACTGAAGGCAGGGTGCGACACGCACATCACAACGTGAAAACCGCATGTCGTGCCTCACATCTCTCGAAGGGCATGTTTGTCCTAATTTTTAGTGATGTTTTGAGAAACGATAAAATGCCTATTTAGGGACAATTGTAAATAACTTTATTCATTCTTGAATATTCTGAAGAGCTTTTTGCTTGGAGACTAAGTTTTCACCTCCATTGAGAAGAGGGTTTCAATCTAATTCTCTTGGTTAACACTTGTGTGCTCAAATTGAACCTAGAACTTGAGATTCAGCTCTAATGGAGGAGATTTTGACTTACCCAGCTGGTATATCTTTCTCTCTTTCTATGAATATAAGATTGTTGATCGACAAATAAACAATTCTTACCCATGACCAATGCTACTTACATCATTAAGCAAGAATAAGTATGAATTGATAATCACCCTATCCCATAACTAATGCCCCATCGGATATGCATCCCTAGTCGTCTAGTCAACTTGGTACACCCGCTTTCGTTTTATTTTTTTTTAATTAAATTGTGATTGTAGTGACAACATCCATATTCCCCCATCCTTTTACTTTATATTTTGAGCATTTACTCTTGTTTTGAATTCAACTCAATACAATCTCTATTTAGCTACTCCAAGTCCCTTAGGTATGACCCCGACACTCGTTGGGATTATAAAAAAATATTTTGCTGCACGATCGTCATGGCCTCTAACTTTGGAGAGCATAATTTGAGAGTTCATCAAAAACCGCACCTCCTCCGCATAGAGGTGCAAAAATCCTGAAGAGTCTTTTAAAGGGTGCGGTCACTGTGCTACGCGCACATCTCAAGGTGCGAACCACACCCCCTTCGCATGGAGCTCCCAAAGATAGCTGAAGTCACTGGTTCAACTGAAGGGAGGGTGCGACGTGTACATCACAATGTGAAAACCGTATGTCGTGCTGTATGATGTGACGTAGAAGTATGTCACTTTCGACGCTTAATACTTAGGATTATTGCAAGTGCTTTAGCATTTTATTGGTAGATTTGATGTTTTTTGTTAAGTGTGTAGGAAAAAGGGGATCCTAGAGCAAAGTGCTGAAAATTGAGCAAAGGCTGGAAACTACAGAGAAGACGGATTACTTGACAGTCTGTGGTTCAAAACCATGGATCTGTCCTGTAAATCATATACCAAAAGTTCAAAAGTTATGCAAGTGTGGAGGAAAAATCACGACTCAGTCTACGGGCCGTGGTTTCAAACCACAACCCATCCTGTAGACTCATAGACTGGAGGATCTGCAGATGTGAAAAAGGATAGCAGGAAGAACGGATCAATGTACAAACCGTACTTCTAAAGTATGGTTCATACCCTGAGACTCGTAGTCACTAATCCAAGAAGGCACAAGAATGGACCTTGAAACCACGAGTCAAAAGACGAGCCGTCATTCAGAAGTACGACTCGTGGTTCCATCAGTAGTTTCCCAAGATAGAAAATGTTGACCAGCTAGGACCACGGTTTACCATAGCAGACTACGAACTATCATCCCAAATGATGGGTCGTCATTCCAACCCGTGGTCCTGCCGAGTTCAGTTTCCTAGTTTTGTTAGGACAGGATTTCCATTGTCTATAAATACTTTTCCTAGGTTTATTTTATGTTTTTTTATCTCAGTTTGTTCTTGGCTTTGAGAGTTGAATACATTCATAGTTGTTTTTCTTGATTTCCATCTTCATCTATTCAAGATTCTGGATTTCTTTAACTCTTATTGTAAGTATATGATCATGAACACACCAATAACTCTTGATTGTTTACTTATGAACATGAGTATCTAAGTCCATAACTAGGGTTGTGGGAACCATGAAGGATTAACGAAGTAGGCAAGGTACTTGGGTACTCTAGGGTGGTGTTTATGCATGTATTGTTCTTCCCTTTGTTTTGATTACTTTTTAACGGTGCGCAACGTTAGAACTCGCCTTATCCTTACTTTCCGGACCAAGGAGGTAACGGATGGGAAAAGAGTTGTTTAACAATGGAGATTTGAGGCTACCAACCCTCATCTAATAGCTTGACCTTGTCCAGGAATAGCTAATCTGGGATCAAGGGTAAGGGTTAGTAACGCATACACCCGCGGCCGGACCAAGGCGTGTGGTGAAATTCATCTATCTGCCAAACCAAGGATTTAGGTGAACCTAACTTACCGATTCTGCATGTTAAGCACCAAACTAGTTTACTAAGTACAATGCCTTAATAAGTTACGATCTCATGGGGAACACTACCCTAGTCATCTCACCCATTGATTACAACTCTTAAAATTGTCACGTGTTACTTCTTTATATTCTAGTTACAATTAGTACTTGTTACTTTAAAAAAAACCTTTCGAGGGAAATAAATGACTAAAAGCGCGAGTAAACATTAATCGACCATAGTCCTACCATATTCCCTGTGGGATCGACTCCAACCTTCGTTGAATTCTATATTTGATCAGCGAACGCTTACGCTTCTAAAAGGAGGTATAATTTGGGCGTATCAAATTTTAGCACCATTGTCGGGGAGTACGGTTTAGGATTAAGAGAGATTATGTTTATTTCACTATTAGTCCTTATTTCCTAATTTTACTTTTTGTTTTTGATTTGTTCTACAGGTTGCACACTTGTGTATGCCAGTACCAAGAGTCAAGGCAATCCTTGATCCCATACGATCCTAACCTCTCTCAAACATTAAGAAACATCGCTAAAGAGGGAGAACATGAGACACATGAACAAACCACAGCCCGGTTGTTGGCCGAAGAAGAGCAACGGAAAAAGGAAGGAGAAGATGCTTTTACCGCTGAAGATGCTGCAATTGCAGCAGACCTCGCAGCTCGAAATATGGCGGATGAGTAAGCAAGGCAGGCACGACAACAAGCTGCTCGTCAAGCTGCACTAAATGCCCAAGCAGTAGCAGATGGGGCAGCCTACCGGAATTTGCCTAGAGGACCAGTCGTTCCACGACAGAATTGGGGTCGACAGATACATCAACCCAGGCAAGCCCCTCGCTACTATGATTATGATGATTATGATGATGAGGAGGAATTAGGCATTACTAGGCCCATAGTGTTGCCACCACTTACTGAGGGGGAGAAATTTGACATCACCAGCACCATGATACAGTTGATGAACAATAAGGGTCTGTATGCTGGAAAACCTACAGAAGATGCAAATCTTCATGTGCAGAACTTTATTCAAATTTGCAAGGCGTATAGTATGCCAGGAGTGGGGCAAGATGCTATTATACTGAGGCTATTTCCATTCTCATTGAGCGATGAGGCAACTGTGTGGCTCTCAGAACTGCCCGATAATTTCATATACACATGGCACGAGTTGAAGACCCAGTTTTTGGAGCAATTTTTTCCTCCATCAAGGATGTTACAATTAAAGTAGGAGATCTATAATTTCAAGCAGCTACCTGCAGAGGCGTTATATGAGGCTTGGCTGATGTTCAAGAAGAAGTTGAAGCAAGTTCCTAGACACGGAATCCCTTCAAGGCATCTGATGGAAATTTTCTACAAAGTACTGAACGCCAACACCAAAGCAGTATCTGACACTGTAACTGGTGGGGCATTCATGGACAACTCATATGATGAAGCTTCGGAGATGCTTGATCAGGTTACCAAAACCAACAGAGCATGGCACACTAGAGAGTTAGAGACCCCAGCAGGTACATATGCAGTTGGCAGGGTAATGGATTTCAATGAATTCCAAGACATCAAATAGGAACTGGCTGAGATGAACACGACAGTTGGGTTACTTGCAAAGAAATTCTTGGCTGAGGGAGTAGAGAAGGTGAAAGCCATCGGTTCACAAGGTAAAGCACCTAGGCCAGACGATTACTCATTCGAAGAGGAGGTTAGTTATCTGAATGATCAAGGGGTGAGTTTCCGGGCCTCTGGCCAAGGAAATCAAGGTAGGAACAGAGACAGAGATGAGTACTACAATCGGTCCAGTTACAGAGATAGGAGAGAGGTATAGACAGAGATGGTGACTGACAGAAAAAGGATGAGTACAAGAATGATAGAAGTGGTCTTTATGTCTTGCCTTGGAAATCGCGAAGAGCGACCTGAACAACCTACCATGAGGGAGCTGCTCAACAAGGTGTTTCAAAAGGTTGATTCCATGGATGCAAGCATGAAAGAGATAAAAGCTGACCTTTTAAATATCAGTCAGAGAGTGGATTCCCATTCTGTCTCCATAAAGCATCTTGAGACGTAGATGCACCAGATTTCCACTAGCATGAATATACGTCAAAAGGGTACTCTCTGAAGTGACACCATTGAGAACCCAAAGAATGATCGACAGGTTATGGCGGTGACTACTCGAAGCGAAAAGCAGACCATTGATCCTCCCATGCCTATAATTGTTGATGAGCCAGCCAAAGTTGAAAAGGATCATGCTTTCACAGGGAATAAACACCCTAGTTGCACCTTGACCTTAGAGAACAAACACCCTAGTGGTATTTTAGGGAACAAACACCCTATCTCTTTTTCAGCACAGGGAATAAACATCCTAGTTGCACCTTTACCTCAGGGAACAAACACCCTAGTGGTATTTTAGGGAACGAACACTCTATCTCTTTTTCAAAACAGGGAACAAACACCCTAGTTGCACCATGACCTTAGGGAACAAACACCCTAGTGGTATTTTAGGGAACAAAAATCCTAGTTGCACCTTGACCTTGGGAACAAATACCCTAGTGATATTTTAGGAAACAAACACCCTATCTCTTTTTCAGCACAAGGAACAAACACCCTAGTTGCACCTTGACTTTAGGAAACAAATACCCTAGTTATATTTTAGGGAACAAACACCCTATATCTTTTTCTGCAAGAGGAACAAACACCCTAGTTGTATTTTTATCATAGGGAACGAACACCCTATTTGCATGTCAATCTTGTATTTTTTCTTTTTGGCACAACAAGTTGGCATTCATATCAAAAAAAAAAAACTGGTTCAAACTGGGGAAAAATAAAATGTGTTATGCAGTGGCAAGACCCTCCTGGACAATGGGATTTATTTTCAGTAGCAGGACCCTCCTGAAAAATGGGATTAACAGGACCCTCCTAGACAATGGGATTAACAGGACCCTCCTGGACAATGAGATTTACTTTTAGTAGCAGGACCCTCCTGGAAAATGAGACTAGCAGGACCCTCCTGGACAATGAGATTTATTTTTAGTAGCAGGACCCTCCTGAAAAATGGGACTAGCAGGATCCCCCTGGATAATGAAATTTATTTAGCAATAGCAGGACCCTCCTAAAAATGGGATTTAGTTATTTTCATTTTCTCCTAGGATAAACACTTCCTAGTCTGAGACAATCATGTTTCATTTTTCTCCTAGGATGAACACTTCCTAGTCTGAGACATTTATTTTTCATTTTCTCCTAGGATAAACACTTCCTAATCTGAGACAGTCATTTTTCATTTTCTCCTAGGATAAACACTTCCTAGTCTGAGACAATCATTTTTTATTTTCTCCTAGGATAAACACTTCCTAGTCTGAGACAGTCATTTTTCATTTTCTCCAAGGATAAACACTTCCTAGTCTGAGACAGTCATTTTTTATTTTCTCCTAGGATAAACACTTCCTAGTCTGAGACAGTTATTTTCATTTTCTCCTAGGATAAACACTTCCGAGTCTGAGACAATCATGTTTCATTTTTCTCCTAGGATAAACTTCCTAGTCTGAGACAGTTATTTTTTATTTTCTCCTAGGATAAACACTTCCTAGTCTGAGACAATTATTTTTATTTTCTCCTAGGATAAACACTTCCTAGTCTGAGAACGTTATTTTTCATTTTCTCCTAGGGTAAACACTTCCTAGTCTGAGACGGTTATTTTTCATTTTCTCCAAGAACAAACACTTCCTAGTCTGAGACAGTTATTTTTTTATTTTCTCCTAGGATAAACACTTCCTAGTCTGAGACAGTTATTTTCGTTTTTCTCCTAGGATAAACACTTCCTAGTCTGAGACAGCTATTTTTATTTTCTCCTAGGATAAACACTTTCTAGTCTGAGACATTTATTTTTATTTTCTCCTAGAATAAACACTTCTTAGTCTGAGAACGTTATTTTTTATTTTCTCCTAGGATAAAAACTTCCTAGTCTGAGATTGTTATTTTTAATTTTCTCCTACGATAAACACTTCCTAGTCTGAGTTTTATTTTTCGCATTTGCTAACAACTCACAAAATTTTGCAGTGAAAACTGGGGCAATTTTGTTTGTTTGTTTCTTTTGTTTATGATGGCTTGCAGGTTTTCCTAGCAAAGTATAGCCTTGAGGTCCAAGAATAAAGTTTCAACCCATTTCAGAATGCTCAATCTCAATGATAGTCGGAGTCAGTTGTTTAAATACATGTAACAACCCTGCATCGTGAGATTCGTTCTTTTTCAACTGCTGATCAAGAAACAATTATCCAAGAATACTCTACAAGCTATCATTTGGAAGAGCGTCAATGACTCCGTCCAAATTACAAGTTCAAGTCTCAAATTTTAACTTCAAGATCAAGCTACGCACCAGAAGAGGGTGAGACGATAACCAAAGATCCAAAGCAAAGATATGAAGGAAGACTTAAGACATGTAGAGTAGATAGGATCTTGTATTTTTTTTATTATGTTTATTTTTTCGATGTAAGAACAAGAGCTACGGACCAAAAAACTCGACGAGACATCACTCGACTCTCCAACTTATTACTCCATCTCCTTGAACTACCAGTGACTTGATTCCCTCATAACCCGAGATATGTAGGCTGTCCAAAATCAGGGCTCGGTCGCATCTTTTTCCTCTTTTATTCTTCTTTTCTAATAACGGTCGAGTCAAAATTAATCTCGTTGTCTACTTCTTTGTCTGAAAACTCTTCGTCTTTTCAGTCAAAGAGGGGTAAACGGTAGACACGTAATTTTTTACCCTTCCCGAGTAGTAACTCATTTCTTAGCTTTAAATATTTATTTCTAGTCTACTCTTTATTTTAATTTTATTTCATATTTTAGTAGATTCTATTTGAAAATTTGTGAAAGAAAAATCACATAAAAATGTTTTAAATTAGTTTTAAATATATAAAGTAGTATTTGATAATGCTATTTTAATGTTTCTTATTCAAGAATTGGATAGTAGTATTTTCTTTATTTTTAAATATTTATTTTATTCATTAATAAACTACCCTAATCCCCTCAACCTCACCTAATCAGCCCACTTTCCACGCTTCCTTACACCACGTACTCCCTCCATTCCCACTCCCTCCCAACTGCACACACACCTTCACACAAATACACACCCACATAACACTATATATAAAACATACATGCACACACATAGAAGATAGACAACACACACGCAGCACCACAACACATATAGAAAAAAACGGAGAGAAAAAGAAACAAAAAGATATAGAAAAAGAGAGAAACACACAGAAACACACACACGAGAGAAGGAAAAAAAACGCAGAATATTAGAAAAGGAAAAAGGAAAAGAAAAGGAAAGAAAACAGTGAAATCTTTAAGGTTTGCAAGTTGGAGTTCAGATTTCTGGGTCCTAGTTTCGGGTTTTCGGTGACAACGCTCTATATTCAACTTACTTCGTCATACAGGTTTTTATCATTGTCCTTTCCATTTATTTTTTGTAATTTTATTACGAATCGAAGCATGGACGAAGTTATTTAAATGGTTTCATGTGTTACTTAGCATGTAAAAGTTGGTTATTTAAGTGAAGTCCAATTTTTAACTCTCCATTCACTGATTCTCCAGATTTTTGTTTCTCCTTAATATGATTTATATTCGTTAATATGATTTTTCCTCTCTCGTTAATGTGTTAGATCTATTAGGCCTAAAATGCCGTATTCTTTGATTCATTCCTGTTTGAAATTATAGAAATTGTACAAATTTGAAGTTATCATGAAACATGCCACCTCAAATTTGATTTATTTATTTTTTGTTTGCCAACCAATTTAATTGATGATTTAAGGAAGTTTGGTCCACGTTTTTTAATTAATAATTATGTTGGAGTTTCATTTGTTAGTTTGATATAATGACTACTATTATAAGTAATATTTATCTAATGAATAACTGGGTACAGCTCTTTAAACATTAGATTTGCTTCCATATTTTAGTTTTGACTTGTTCTCTTGTATGAATTGTTATGTTTTGAATTAATGGGAAAGCTGCCAGTTTTTGATTAAATGCAAGGGCACTTTAGACCAATGGGATGTTGGTCTAAATACTATTCTGTCTGGTATCATTTTTAGTCCAGTTATTAATATAAAGGTGAGATGGGTTACGAATTTATTCAAGACCCGTCGTAAATGATAAAAGAACAGAGGGAAAAAATCAATTGTGAGGGAGCGAGGCGAGTTGCGGATTAATCCAAAACTCATTAAAAAGACTAAAAGAAAAAGTGAAAAGGTTAAAAGAAAGAATAAGATTATCTCGAGTTTACAAGAGACGAATAAATGCCTCTAATGTTAGACGTGTTTTAGGCACGATAATGATAATAAAATATTTGAGTATAACCATGTGTGCGGTTACGCTCCTTGGTTAACTCAGGTTTTGTGTGCGGTTACGTTCCTAAGCCAAAAAATATAAGTCACCATTTCAGACATGTTATTTAGGTAAATTAAGCAATTAATCAAGCACCGCTCATCCAAGAGTTAATTCAAGCCATAATAAGTCAATAAAAGCGACCGTGCTAGAACCACGAGACTCAAAGGGTGCCTCATACCTTCCCCTCGGTCAACAGAATTCCTTACCCGATCTTTTATTTTCGCAGACCAAAATAAGAGTCATTTTCTTTTGATTAAGGATTCAAAAAAGTGACTTGGAACATCATAACTCAATTCCAAGTGGCGACTCTGTAAATAAAAAATCCCTATTCAATACCGTCACTTTAATTGGAAAAACTCTTTCGCTCGTTAGCTACCGTTTGAAAAAGGGGTGTGACAACAACCGGAGCATACACTGAACGCACAACAAATAAGGGTGGAATCCGAGTAAAATATGCATGATGATAATATGATATGGAAGTAACCGATATGTTCCTCCTCAGGTACCTCAAGGGCCCATATAGAGGCAGGACCCATAGAAGGACTATACCCGTGTACCTTTAGTATGACGTACACCCCTCGTCCGGCACACGCATCCCAAGGCCCCAGGTCCTATTTAGACAGGATCCATGGAGGTCTACTCGTCGACCACATACATCGCCCAGCGATCTCAAATAGTAGCTCAAACTAGAAACCTCGTAGTATATGCCCGAGATCGAACCGGGTCTAAAACAGAAGTAGTTAATCTCAAAAGACCCTCTCAAAGGGTGCCCGAAGTATACTCGGGTCTAATTAAGTGACAAAAGTCTCAATAACCCTCTCAAAGGGTGCCCAAAGCGTATCCGGGTCTAAATCAGTAAGAAATCAGGTCTAGTGCTCTGCCCAACAGAGCCTACTATCATTAGGAAATCAAGTCTAGTGCTCTGCCCAGAAGAGCCTAGTATCAATAGGAAATCAGGGCTAGTGCTGTGCCCAGCAGAGCCTAGTATCAGTAGGAAATCAGTGCAAAATTATCCAAAATCTCATGTCATCATTAGATTATACCAAAAATGAGCCCCTGGGGCCATGCAAGTTTAGGAAAAACCGTCTATAGTGGCTCGCATCCAAAATCGAAGTAAAACAAGCAGAGAAAATTTTTTTCATGGATGATATGCTCGCGCACAAATATAAATTAGCCCAACGGCTCACAAACATTCCTACAGGCCCTGCACAGGCTCCACAACTACTCAGCAAACATAACCAGCCTAAAAGGATATCTTTATGTCTGAGACTCATGGACATTCCCAAATAACTCACCGTGTATGTTCCAGAGTCAATACGAGGCCACACAGGACCACAAGGGTAATATACAATACGGATACGAATACTTAAATCAATGTATTTATTAAACGGACAGAAAAGGAGGACGAGGCCTGGGGTACCAACCTATAACAACCCACCCAAGGATGCTAACTAATGTAGTTATAGCCTATATACGCAGAGTCTGAGTAGGAAAAGTCATAACCCACCTGTCGTCCAACGAATAGCTGCGGGGACGGCGGCGTCCAGGCTCGAACTGCTTCGAGAAGCTCCAATTCGCAAAATTAATATCAAAATAGTAATCTACACGTCAAAATAAGACTAACGATACCCAAAATGCCATAATTCGGGTCACAAACGATCCCGTGGGCCTCACAATCCAAAACCAGAAACGAAAAATACCATAGTGTTCAACACAATTCCAGGGGCACATGCTCAAAAAATGAGCAGAAACGGACAATAATTGGGGCTCAAAACAGCCCGCTCAAGCCAAGAATTAAAAGAGGAATTTCAAGAATTAATTTCAAAAATTAATCAAAGGGACTTACCATCACGAGAAAACGAGTTAAGGAAGTGAGAACTCCGAATCCTTGATCATGAAAGCTCAATAGGGAAGATTCTACAAGGAATTCCAAGCTTTAAGAACCAACAACAATGGTGGATTTTTAAGAAAACAAGAGAATAAAAGGGTCGGGGAAGAAGACTTACCAATTGTCGAGGAACCACGGATTATCGAAGAACAACGATTTCTCGAGGTTAGGGAATGATTTGGAGCAGTTTAGGGAGAGTTTTATGTGACTTAGAGGTGTGGGAGTTGAGAAATAGTGGCTGGAAACACGAAGGGCTCAACTTAAATAGCTGCTGGAATTTACTCTTCGCGAACGCGACCAGCTCTCTGCGAACGCGAAGAACAAAAATGGGGCGGCTGGAAAATGGCTTTCACGAACGCGGCCATCCCTCCGCAAATGCGAAGAACAAAGATGGGGCGGCTGGAAATTGGCCTTCGCGAACGTGGCCATCCCCTCGCGAACGTGATGAACAAAAGGTCCCATGACAGCAACCAGCTTTCAAAGCAGATTTTTCACACTTTGGATCCCCGGGAACGCATCCGGGGTCCTGCGAACACAAATGACCTGAGCTATTCGACTAGAAACGATATTTTGGTTCCAATGGAATTGAAGAAAATCCCATCGGAGGTTAATTTAATGAAAAGTAGGCCCCACGCCCAAAATCAACCTTTGGCCAACCATTTCCAAAATGGAACTCAATGGCCGAAAATAAGTTTGAAAGCCTCGGGACCCGAACCAATGTTCCCTCTAGCCTAAACTCGATATTCCGGAGCTAACAGCGCTGACATAATTTTCATCCGAGGTCGTCTTCTCTGAATGTTGATCAAAGTCAACCAAACAAGCCCATCTGGCTTGAAAACACAGAATGGGAGAGAAATCCAAGCTGAAAAGCTTTCGGATCCCGACCAAAGGTTCCTCTAGACCAAAGTACATGCTCCGGAGCTAACGAAACTGTCAGAATTTGATTCTGAGCACGTTTACCAAGAATGTGGACTGAAGTCAACGATTTCAAAAGCTTAAGGCTCCAAAACAAGGAACGGTCAAAAAGACCAAACAAATGGTCTGGGCACCAAACTACCAGTCCCAGCAAGCCATAAATGACTTGGGACCGCTACAGACAAGCTCTAACGGTACAAAAAAGGCGAACACGCGTAAATGACCGAAAGAGTCATTACACTCTAATTATAACAATTAATGTTTGGCCACCTAGTGGACAAGTGGCAGCAACTCTCACAATTTGTAACATGTTGCTCACCCCCTCCATCTCCACGTGGAGGTGGAGGTGTTTCCACTATAAATATTTTCATCTACCTACGCATGCACTCGGGTATTGTGTAGGATCATAATAAAATAAATATAATTTTTTGAATATATCATAATTAATAGAAAATTATTTCAAATAAAATTTACTATATTATAATAATAATTTTCAACATAACTCAGTTTACTATCTTCGTTAAAAATATTAATAATTTATAAAACTCTTATAAAATAAATACATACTCAAATAGATCATAACAAAGGTATTTTTTTCATAAATATTTAAAACATTTTTAGAAAAATAAAACTTTTTACCAAATTCAACTTTCAAATCAAATATTTCCACATACGCACGATGTTAATAAAATTCTCAAATTTAAGCTCGCAAGCCTTGGATACGGGACGAAGGTTAAGGTCATAGATACCTCGAATTAGGATCGATCTGCCCACAAGGTCAGTTGAGGTCATACGATCGCAAATCACCATTTTGATAACTCAACTCTTAAGACTCAGCTCTAAAATAGGGAAACGACCATAAAGACCAAACGAACGGCCAGGACACCGAACTATCGGTCTTAGCAAGCCATAAATGACTTGGGGCCACTACAAACAAGCTCTAACAATATACGAAAGACAAAAATGCATAAATAACCGGAAGGGTCATTACAAAAATCATTCAGAAAATTTAATTGTTGAAAACTTACACAATATTTGTATTTAAATTTCATGATGAATAATTATAATGGCTAACTGGGTTGTACCAAATTAACATTAAGAGTATTTAAAATCCATTCACATATGAATGACTCATTAATAAGATACTAAAATTAGTAAATCTGGATATAAATTTTAGAAATATCTTTTATTTTTCTTCTTAAACTTAATATCAAAATTTAGGCGCTACCATTGAAAATCAATCAAGGCACCTCAACAGAAACAAGTAAAAGCAAACCCAAAGTCATGCTCACCACTGCCCCTAATGAAGAAATCAACGACCAAGCTATAGCAGAACTAAACAAAACAGAGTCTACATAGCATATTTTATGATAATAGATAGCATTGGAAACACCAAAATTACATTAAACTGTTCATAATTACAATACCATTGACCATAAAAATGTTATTTTTGTTAATACTTTATCAAACTCAAATAAACTTTTCACCCAACTTTTTCTAATAATCCCTCGCAACCATATTGATTCGGATTTTAGAGATATGTACCACCTCAAATAATCCCAATATTTTTATATGTGAATTTATTAAGAAGAACTTTTTCATTCTAAAAACTTTAAGTTGTTCTAGAATCACCAACATAAACAAATTGTTCTTCTTCTTCAATTTGGGTGTAGTACACAAAGTAATTTTAGTTAACACAAATGTGTCCAACAATACCAAAGTCTAACACCCAATTATTCACATATTAGTTACAAGATTCGTTTGAGAAATGACCACAATAATTATATATATCATCTGCTTAGTCAAACTTAATTTTTCTTAACGGGATCATCATATTCCCGAATCTTCTACTACATTGAGGGATATATTGGCTCAATTTGCCACATACAAAAATATAGACATAAAGTATCCTCATCGTACCTTATTAGCATGAACACAAAATTCAATTATCTTCTGCAATAGTAACTTCCGTAGTATTTTTTTTTTCTTTGGCTGCTGCAATGTGTGCCGTTTGACGGAGAAACTCTCCTTAGAGACAATGCTAGGCAGCATCTCCCTCTCCTCCCTCTTCAATCCTATTTCACTCTTTGAGCACCCGTCAGTTACAGTGGCCGTGTGCATGTGGATGTCCTTATCCACAGTGAAGACCAATAAACTCTTTCTTTCTTTTGTTGAACAAAATAGAAATGAACAAACAAACCACCACTATTGAATCCTTCAAGTTTTTCCCTCATATATCAATCTCCACTGTATGTTCTTTGTGCTTTCCAAACAACACATTTCAAAATTATTATTTTTTCGAAATAGATCATTTTTCACTTTTTTCCGTAAGAATGTAGTTTTAAATATCCTTAAGATTGTTGAAAATCTTACGGAAAATACCTTTGCTCTCGAAATCTGTAGAGAATTCTCATAACTTGAGGCGTGCTTATTGGCACTGTACTTAAGGATATTTCATCCGGTATGGGTGTATCCCCCAGGATTCAACAAGCTCTTCTAGTATAAATAGGAGCCAGAATCTAACAAAGATTACATAGTATAAAACCCAACAAAGATTATAGGAAGAAGTAATTTTTCTTTTTCTCATTCTACTACCCCAAAAGGGAAAAACTTTGGATTACATAGAAGATCTTCATCCTCTCAAAATTGATTCCAACGGTCAGACAAATGAATGGAATATATTCATTTTCCAATAGAGTTAATATTAGAATTAAGAGTAATAAATTTGTAACAGCCATTTAAAGGCTATTGAAGAATGATACTAAATAGCCATTATGGCGATTCAAGAAGGAGAAATGAGTGTAGAATCAATTGGTCATAATAAGGGCTCATTATCAAGATATTAAGGAATGAATTTGGACAATAAAAGTATTTCTATTTTGAGATATCCAATATTATATAGGTGTGAGCTAGGTTTTTGGGGATATTTTAGTCTCCAAGTAATTTTAGAGAACCTTGGGCTTGAAGAGCATGAGTTGGGCTCGTCTTGTCAACATAACAGACTGACCCAAATGCAATTTGGACTTTATTTAAGTCATATAATTTTAACTTAAATATTAATCCCACTTTATTAACCAATAATTTGACTCGGTCAATATATCATGAATTTTAAGATTTAATTCAAAATTAATATGAATTTATCAATAAAATTTTACTGTCTACAAATGCTCCCTTCTTCGAGGCTTGTTGAGGTGCTCGACTTGTCGAACCTTTATAGACAAAGCTTGAAGTATTCGTGAAGCAAATGTTTTTTCCACGTAGTTTATTTCTTGTGAAACATTTAAAACTTCACAAGAAATGACTATGTCAATATGTCAAAGCTATCCAAATTAACACATACCGAAGTCTTTCTGACAGCATTCTCTAATTTGTAAGAGATTACTTGGCTTTCGATCATTTGCTGACTTATTTTTCGGTTTGAAGTATTTTCAGCTTATGGAGAATTATCGCATAGTATTTCTTTGTCATTTTATGACTTTATTAGGGTCATCAACTACAAAATTGGTTGGAGAGCAAGAATCGCATCTATAAGCTTGACCTGATGATATGAAGTTCGTAATTTTGATGCATGTGTTAATGTGTTGCTTTCCTCGATGTTGAACACCTTTACAGTAGGTTCTCCTCCAATGTTTCTCGATCATTTGAACAAAGTGTAAGGACTTAAAACCCTCCATACGTAAGCTTAACCTTATTAGGAGGCTTTCCAAACTTTTCATATTTGATTCCAACAGAAACTTTTCATAATTGGCTCCAATGAAATTTTTTCATAACTACAATTTTCCATAATTTTGGTTCCAATGGAAGTTTTCCATATTTTTGTTCCAATGAAAACTTTTCATAACTATAATGTTTCATAATTTTGCAATTATGGAAAGTTTTCATGTTTTTCATAATTTTGGTTCCTATGGAAATTTTTCATATTTTGGTTCCAATGGAAATTTTCCATAATTATAATTTTCCATAATCTGTAGGAACTAAACTTAAGACCTCGTATTTTGACATCTATAAATACATACGTTCCTACGGTGGTTGATTGTCAAGTTGCGGCGTCATCAAGTTTCATTGAGCCTGTTTCTATCAGATAATTCCTCTTTCATATTTGATTTTTGTCACATTATTTATAGCTTAGCGCAACTGTGGTAGAAAATTCATATCTTACCGTAGAAACACTCAAATCGTGATCCATTTGATTCTTCAGAAACTAAACTCATAGAGCTACGAAATATCTAAAGTTCACAATCAGATAGCTCCTAGATTCTCTCAGGTAATTTTTTAAATTCAGCCTAGAATTCTGATGAGCCGATTGCACCAGCTTCATGTGGCCTTACAAAAAGTATTGTATCTTGACTTAGGAATAACGAAACCACAAACGGCTTGTAGTACTGGAAAGAGGAAACATGAAGTTATAAAATATCCTAAAATCAAAGTCAAACTCTTTCTCAATTAACAAAAATTAATTTTTGAAGTTGATCTTCAAATCTGGCAGTTCTTATCACAGATCTATGCAGTCTCACCAAAACGTATGTATCCTTGTGTAGGAGCATCCGAATGATGATCAACTTGATTCCATAGATTTTGAAGGCTACAACATATCCAAAAATCAATCCAAAACTTCTTATGAATTGACGGGAGTCAATTTTTGAAGTTGGCGATACAATCTTACAAGTTGTGGCTTTGGACTGCATTCACGAATGTGCTTCTCTTTTTGTATCCTTTTTTTTGTAGGTATGCTCGAGGGTGTAAATGGTCTCTATTTCTAACCGAAAAGGTGCAAGGAATGGTCATATGATTGACGAGGTACCAACTGGAGGGTTACCTCTTGTGGCTAGGCAAAAAGAGGCTTGGAGTAGTCCTTTCCAACTTCAGCGATGAAGCATCTTTATCTTTTGCTTGACAGAGAGTGCAAGCACAAAATTCCACCCTTGACGAGTGAAGCTTATGGAGAATCTCCTTCTTGCAGTTGGTCGAAGAAGTACATGTTGAATTCTTGGTCCAAGCTTTGGCGAAGAAGTAGATGAACATTTTCTCCTTGCAGTTCTCAACTGTTACCGCAGATTTAGACCAACAACAATCTTTGTTTCTTTCCCTATTAGCACTTGCCAAAGACAGTTTTTTTTTATTTTCAGGATTGTTGAAGGATTCACCAGCATGATGAGCTTCAAGTCTGTAAAGGTTGAGCAATAGAGGTTGCTTTTTAAGATCAAAATTGACTTTAGCTTAAAGCTTTGTCCTATGGGAGTCAATCATGCCCGCAATGTCAAAATCAGGTGTCCTGCCATACTGACCATGATCATTTAGAGGAGCCGGCAACTCATTCACTCGCGGTTGAAGGTAAAATTGCAAGCTTCTCTATTTTTATTTCTTTTACAGCTTTTCAAAGGCAACGTATGGTCTTGATTCCCGCAAATAAGTTTTGGTGCGGTATGACATCTTCTTGAAATTTTACTGTGAAGTTAATGGACCAACCTTCATGTGGCATGATGAAAGAATATATGACATATCTTATCCTTCAAATCTTGACAGAGAAATGCATAAACTATTTCGTGTTTCATGTATTTTGGTATGGAGCAACTTCTTCTTTAGCTACAGGCAACCAGTGGAGTTCTCATCCTTGTGGCTTGGCGAGAAAAACTCCTGGAATGACCGTACGACATCCTCGGTAATTATAAACATATGGTGTATCTCATCCTTATTTCCACATAGCTTTAGCAAGAAACCACATGATGCGTCTCTTTGTAATTTCGCAGATATCGACTTTGCTGAGAGACAATTGGTGTATCCTCTGTTGCAGCTTTGGCAAGAGAAGCATGCATAACGTCCTCTTCTTGAAGCTTGCCGAAAAGGCTCGTGGTGCATTAGATCCTTCAAGCTTTGGCGTGGAACAATTCCTTCTTCAAACTTGGCTAGGAATTGCAATTAGTTTCTTTTCGCTTCTTGATAAAGGTACATGACATGTTTTATCCTTGAAAAATTGGCAGAGCATTCATGGATAGGGACATATATAAATGCAAAGAGTTCCTTCACCAAAATATTTCTTTATTGATGCAGGAGAAATGGTATTGCAAGCTGCTTGATAGTGTGAAGATGGAATTTAAAGGATGCGACTTATCAAAATTTAAGAGTCAAACTCTTTCACGATGGCTAGAATTAGTTTTTTTTTAAGGTGATCAGAGATCTGCCACACTAACTTTTCAGATTTGCAAGCTTTGATGAAAAAAACTTTATATCCCGTACTAGAAGTATTCAAATTGTAAGCCGCTTGATCATACAAAATTCTAAGTCAACAATATGAAACATATCCAAAATTTGAGACCAAATTCCTTCTGGTTTGGCAGAAATCAATTTCTGAAGTTGATTTATAAATCTGACATGTTTTATTCACAGCTTTGCGTGCTCTCGTCGAAAAATTCATATCTAGAGTTAGGAATGTTCAAATCACAAGCCGCTTGATGTCATAGATACCCGATTTTAAGTGCTACAACATATACAAAAATTAGTATAAAATTCAAACCGTGCTGATCAAAATTATTTTTTAAATCTGATGTATCAGTCTCATGTGTTGGCCTCACTGCATCGCGAGCTCTTGCCAAAATAATCCATATTTCGAGCTACGAGTGTTTGAATTGAATATCGTTTGATTCTATAGAACTAGAATTCAATGGACCACAATATATCAAGATTTCATATCGATATTCCTTGCGAATTGATTAGAATTATTTTTTGAAGTTGATTTTTAAAGCTGACATGTCCGCTTCACAACTTTGCACAGATGTGGTAGAAAATTCATAACTCAGAGTAGAAGTACCAAAATTATGAGCTTCTTTTTTCGTACGAAAGATAATCCACAGATCTACCAATCATGAAAAATTTATGGCCAGAAGATCTCTGAATTTATACAGATATTATTTTTAAATTCAGCTTGAATTTTGTCTCGCTCAACTTTTCAGCGGATTCTTTTTTTTGTAGCAAAAATAACCCACAGAACTACTATAATTTAAAAAATCATGACCAAATAATCTCCAAATTTATACAGATATCATTTTCAAAATCAGCTTGAATTTTGCTTTGCTCAACTTTTTAGCTTTGCGCGTCTATGATAGAACATCTATAACTTGAGCTTGGAGCACCGAAATCATGAGCTTCTTATTTCATTGGAAAGAGAACTTCTCAAAATATAATCTATGTAAAAATCATGGCCAAAGACTTTGTGGATTTTTACTGATTTTAATTCGAAGTCAGCTTAGATTTTGCCGCACTCAGCTCTTCAGTTTTGTACGTCTGAGGAAGAAAATTCATAACTCATAATAAGAGTGCCAAAATTATGAGCTTCTTATATTGTTAGAAAGAGGACACCAAGAACTACAAAAATTATAGCCAAAGGCTTTGTGAATTTGTACAGACTTTACTTCAAAGTCAGCTCAGATTCTTCCTTGCTTGACTTTTTTGATTTTGCGCACTCTCATCAAAGGAATTCATAACCTGAGCTTGGAGTTCTTGACCAATCCACTACTTGATCTTTCAAAATTCAACCTAGAGATGCTACAACTATGCCAATGATGGAGGCATAATTTTCGTTGAATTCATCGATGCAAACTTTACTCTTTTTTTGTGTGTGGCATCATCATTTGAAGGAATAAGCTAAAATTGATCTGCAATCATATTCAGCTTCAACTGTTTTTGTGACTTAGATTCTTTGTCTAGGATGATGTATAGATATTTTTATTTCATTCCTTGAATCATGGATATATCAAACACTGTAAAGATTAAAGCAATAAATTAGTTGTTATATTTTGCGGCAGATTATTTCTTTTCAGCTATATACGGCTCCTCATTTGAATGAATCTATATGATGCCCCCAACTTTATGCCACACCCTTTTTTGTTTAAACTTATGTGACTAAACTTAAAACGTAACTTTAAGTGTCTACATACCTCAGTGGAGAGGATCAAGTCATAACGTAGTTCAAAATCAAAGATTTTTTTTGACGTCCTAACTTTTTCTTAGGCTCGCACGTCAAAAAGTATTTCAGCTCAAAGATTTTGCT
This sequence comes from Jaltomata sinuosa, assembly GCA_003996215.1. Classification (NCBI taxonomy): domain Eukaryota; kingdom Viridiplantae; phylum Streptophyta; class Magnoliopsida; order Solanales; family Solanaceae; genus Jaltomata; species Jaltomata sinuosa. Next base: position 141,759 of record QJPP01007505.1, on the reverse strand, counting down.
CAAATTTGATGAGCTTTATGACATGCAGTTTTGGCTCATGCGTCGATGAGCATTTTAACTTGAAGATTTTGCTCAAATTTGAGGTTTTAACTTGAAGACTTTGCTCAAATTTGAGGAGCTTTATAACTTGAAGACTTTGCTCGATTTTGAAGAGCTTTTCATCTTGAAAAGTTAGCTTGAATTCTTAGGCCGCCTTACTTGAGGTTTTCTAACATGGCGACCATTTTTTTCATGCGTCATACACAACTTCACTCATATGGGCCAGGAGTATTCAACTTGAAGATTTAGCTTATTTTCATGGAGCTTTGCCACTTGAAGATATGGCTCAAATTTTCTTGGAGTTTTGCAACTTGAAGATATGGCTTGAATTTTTAAGAACTTTGCAACTTGAAGATCCAACTTATATTTGAAGCGCTTTATATAAATTGAAGATTTGACTCGTAATTAAAGAGCTTTGAAACTTTGGACATTCGGCTCGTAGTTGAAGAGCTTTGAAACTTGGATATTTGGCTCGTGTTTGAAGAGCTTCATGACATGCATTTTAGTCTCGTGTCAAGGAGCATTATAACTTGCAGTTTAGGCTCGTGCATTGAGGAGTATTTCAGCTTGCAGTTTAGACTCATGCATCAAGGAGCATTTCAACTTGCAGTTTAGGCTCATGCGTCAAGGAGTATTTCAACTTGCAGTTTAGGCCCATGCGTCAAGGAGTGTTTCAACTTGCAGTTTAGGCTCATGCATCAAGGAGTATTTCAACTTGCAGTTTAGGCCCATGCGTCAAGGAGTGTTTCAACTTGCAGTTTAGGCTCATGCGTCAAGGAGCATTCAACTTGCAGTTTAGGCTCATGCGTCAAGGAGCATTTCAACTTGCATAGACTCTTCGGTTTAAGTTTCGGATGAAAGATTGCCCACATCCCCAATATCATCTACTTTTTCTTCATGAGGCTCGAAGTCGTAAAACCCTTGGTCTTCGCTTATAGCCATGCTCGAATCTATGCCATGAGCACGAGTGGTCAATTCTTCAAAAGTCTTAGGCTTTATGCCTTGCAAAATATAATAAAGATCCCAATGCATACCTTGAATTCACATCTCTATACTTGAAGCTTCACTAAGCCTATTTTTGCAGTTTAGACTTGCGTGCCTCCATCGGTTAATAAAGTCAAAAACCGATTCTTCAGTCCGCTGACGCGTGTTTGTAAACTCCACCATGCTTATAGTACATCTCATGCTATAGAAGCGGCTGAGAAATTCTTGCTCCATTTGTTTCCAACTATCAATGGAACTAGACTCAAGGTCTGTATACCAATCAAAAGCATTACCATTAAGGGTATAAACAAACTGTTTGACGAAGTAATCACCATGTGTTCTAGCATTATTGCACGTTTTAATGAAGTGTGCCACATGTTGCTTCAGACTTCCCTTACCATTGAACTGTTGAAATTTTGGGGGTTGATAACCGGCAGGCATCTTTAATCTATCAATTCTTGCGGTGTATGGCTTCACGTATGTAAGAGAGGATTTTACGACAACCTCATACTTATCCTTGATGGTCCCCATGATGATCTCCTTGATTTGATCAATTGGAATCATCCCCTCAAAGGAAAATTTAGATCTCCTTAGCATGTTCCATTTGCTTTTAGGGATGATCAACTGTCTCTTGTGCTTGTGGATGCTTTCCAGGTGCATGACTGGATTCTTCATCCATTATGCCTTCCATCTTATCTGTTAACTTAACCATTCGAGCATCTTGATCTTGAACATATTTGGTCAAGCCTTCAATAGCTTTTGTCAATCTTGCAAGTTGTTCTTCTATGGATGAATTGTTAGTCACCATCGCATGCATCACTATCGTAGATGATGGAGAATAACATTGAGTTTCCCGAACATGAGATGCAGATATGTTATGTAGAGTAGATCCAAATCTTAAGACATCATCATTGGCTAGAGTGAGGGACTTCTTGGACGTAAATAAGCTCAGTTGGGCAAGAACCCTTTCAACTATTTCGGCGATGTCATTGCCTTCTTTTGTGGGGTTTGCGGGAGACTTCACACCTTTCGAAGATGAACCAAAGACAACATCAGATTTGGATTGCACTTGTGAGGCTTGTTGTCCCAGAAATTTAGCTTGGTTTGTTGTGACAGGTCTCATGCTTCCCACAGTAACATCAAGGATGTTTTTCATAGCAGCAGGGAATTTGGATCCAACAGCTTTTGTGGATCTGGATTCCGAGTTGACCTTTCTTGAAGCCATCTTAATGTTCTTGAACTTTGATTGCTTGAAAGAAGAGATGAGAGGTAAAGATTGTCCCACTGGGCGTGCCAATTTGTAAATGACTAAATTTTGTTCCTGAAAATAAGTGATCAAGAAAAGAAAAAATAGCGATAAACAATAATATTTCTATTTCAATAATTTGTGTGGGGGTTACAATCTTTATAAAATCTTATAAAAAGATGTAATCCTCTGATTCTTCTCCTCACGTTCCTTGATTTATTCTTTGATTGACAGAATATTTGTTCGATTCACCACGAATGCGGATCAAAGCTTTAATCACAATCATGGAGGTATGGAAACTTGGGGCTCACCACTTGGAGACGAAGACTTTTTTGTATGCGAAAGACTTGCGGATCACCACTGAAGAACATAGCTTCTCTATGTATTTCTGCCTATGTTTCTGGTCTTATGAAAACCCCTTTATATAAGTGTGAGCTAGGGTTTGGGGGATATTTTGGTCTCCAAGTAATTTTAGAGGACCTTGGGCTTGAAGAGCATGAGTTGAGCTCGTCTTGTCAACTTAACAGACTGGCCCAAATGCAATTTGGACTTTATTTAAGTCATATAATTTTAACTTAAATATTAATCTCACTTTATTAATCAATAATTTGACTCGGTCAAATATCATAAATTTAAGATTTAATCCAAAATTTAATATGGATTTATCAATAAAATTTCACTGTCTACACATATAATTTTAGGACTCCTTAATTATAAATATTCTAAAAATAATTAATTACTATTTAAACAAAAATAGTAAAAGGACAATTTTGTCTATTGAGAAGTCTCTTAATGAAGGGCAAAAAGTTCAAGTCACATTATAAGGTGCTTCACACTTTTAATTTAACTAGTTTAGAGTACGTGTGTTGCACGTACATTATTCATTTTCGATCAGAATTTGAAGGAATCTAAATTGATACAAATTCTACTATTTTTGCTATTTTATTGACACAAAACCTTTAATATTTTTTTCACAAAAAATTACTGTATCAAAGAACGTATATATCATCAAGTGAGCGTCTTATACAGTTCTTATGAATTATTAAAGTATTACCTTTGATTTTTTTCCAGCACATGGACTATCATCTGATCCATTTCATTCGTTAGCAACATCACATGTTTCTTAACTATTTTTTGAATAAAAATTTTCATCTGAAAAAAAACAAACACAAGAGATATGAAAATTCATTATCAATTATCAATTATCAATTTTCAACATATGCATGCATATAATTATAATAATTGACATAAAACAATCATTCTAATATTAAATCATATAATTTATAACCTTAAAAATTATTAACTAAAAGAATGACAAAAATGAAAGATCACATAAATAACTTGAATTAAAATTAAATAAAAAACAAAAAACAAAAAAGAATTAAAAAGAAGACAAATTAAGAAGAAGCAGAAGGACATGTTAGCATTAAGAAGAAGAAGTAGAAGCGACATGTTGATGAACACTCAAATCATGCTCTCTAAAGTTGGAGGTCACGACGATCGTGCAGCAAAACAAAATTTATAATTCCAACGAGTGTCGAGGTCGTACCCAAGGGACTTGGAGCAGCTAAATAGAGATTGTATTGAGTTGAATTCAAAACGAGAGTAAATGCTCAAAATATAAAGTAAAAGGATGGGAGAATTGGGATGTTGTCACTACAATCACAATTCAATTAAAAAGCAATAAAACGAAAGCGGATGTACCAAGTTGACTAGACGACTAGGGATGCATATCCGATGGGCTTTAGTTATGGGATTGGGTGATTATCAATTCGTACTTATTCTTGCTTAATGACGTAAGTAGCATTGGTCATGGGTAAGAATTGCTTATCTCTCGATCAACAATCTTATATCCGATGATCTCGGTTAGAGCATCATCGATTTGATCAATAAACAACCAATCTAAGCTTGGGGAGGTCACACTATCTCTAGCTTAGACCCTTAAATGGGTGATTCCGTCGATAATAGCTATCTCTAGCCTCAAATCTTAGTGGAATCCCAAGTTCCCACTAGTAAATTCACATCCGAAACCATGAAATCCTTTCTCAAGCAATCACATAGTCAAGTAATAAAAATTAATGTTTGCAACCACCAATTTTAGAAAACTTGGTGAAATTACTAGACTCATGTCAATTAAGCAATTATAAACAAGAATAAATAACACCCACACCCATTTGTTAAGAACCCATCATCAATACACCCCTAGACAAGAGAAATTAGCCACTCATAGCAAGAGAGAAAGATATATCAGCTGGGTAAGTCAAAATCTCCTCCATTAGAGCTGAATCTCAAGTTCTAGGTTCAATTTGAGCACACAAGTGTTAACCAAGAGAATTAGATTGAAACCCTCTTCTCAATGGAGGATAAAACTTAGTCAATAAGCTCTTCAGAATATTTAGAACTGAAGAAAGTTATTTACAACTGTGCCTAAATAGGCCTTTTATAGTTTCCCAAAACGTCACTAAAAGTTAGGACAAAAATGCCCTTTGAGAGGTGTGTGGCGCGACGTGCGGTTCGCACGTTGTGATGTGCGCATCGCACCCTGCCTTCAGTTGAACCAGTGACTTCAGCTATCTTTGGGAGATCCGTGCGAAGGGGGTGCGGTTCGCACCTTAAGATGTGTGCGTCGCACAGTGACCGCACCCCTTAACATACTTCAAGATTCGCGTTCGCGGAGCTTTACTTTAGTTAACCTCTGCGTAAGCGTGTGGGACACCACGTTCACGTAGGCTTATGTTGCTGCCAGTCACTTACTTCTCCGAATAGCTCCCTTCTGACTTGTTTTCATCTGAATTCTTCCCGAATACTTCTAAAACACAGAAACCTGTAAAATAGAAGTAATCCATGTCAATTGCACTATTTATCCACTTATTATTAACAAAAGTATAAGTTTAAGAGTTAAATAAGTAGGTAGAATACCAACTTATCAAACCCCCAACTTGAACTATTGCTTGTCCTCAAGCAACTCAAAGGTTATAACTCAAGAGGCATACAACACAAGTGCAAATGACAATACCACAAGCCAAGGGAAACCCATTTCAAACACCAAGCATAACTTTGGTTGGTACTAACGATTAGTCAATCGCATGATACTTTCTCTAAACATTCCCTTCAATTCAAAACACAATTCAATTATGCAATCGCAAAATAAGAACAAGCAAGTGACGACAACCAATCCTCAAGATGTGACTCAAACCACTAGCTTACCAAAACATGCTCATTTGATTCATTTTTTGGAGTTTATCAATGTCACCAACTATTCTAATTCGCATGCCCTCACAAGAACGAAAGTCCCAAAAAAACATTATGTACAAAAAATAATCACAAGGGACAAATACAAACACTCACACTCACACTCACAAGGAAGTTCAAGTGCACACACCTCAAACCATAGGCTTGCCCTTCATGTAAATCGCCACTAATGTAGGGTAGCCAAGCTCGAAATCACAAAGGACTTGCGGGTTACAATGTTAGCTAGGGCTAAGGTGAGGATCTCATTTGGTTCAAGTAACTACACTTCCCTAATGCTCTTTGTTCTAATTTCGAACACCGCTCACATTTTCAATTTCAACTTCACCTTATTTCTCCCTCACACAACCCAAGATTCTTCTTTTCAACTCATAATCATTCAACTCCTTATATCACCTTCACTTGGTAGCACCTATTTTTGCTTTTCATTTTGCTCATTGGATTGAACTTTTGGAGCAATTTTCAATTTTTATTTAAGGTGCTACCTTGCACATTAAAGCACATTTCCCTTCTTCTCCTCATTTGAACACATGCACCCCCAAACTTAGGCATTTGTCTATGTTGTCTTTCACTCCCCCCCCCCAAACTTATGCTTTTTAGCCCAAATTTCAATTTCAAGCAATTAGGTAGGATGGGTGCCAAGATAGAGGCTCCAAAAAGGTCAAAGTGTTAACAAGGTGCCAAAGAACGGTCACAAGCTCAAAGGGGCTCACTAGGTTTGATGTCATGGGAGGTCATTTGGGTGAAGTGTCTATCAAAAAATGCCTAAGGTCACTTTCCAAGCTCAGTTACACCTAGAATTTTGCCTTGAATCACATTCGGGGCAAGATCTAGACGACACGCATGCCCGAGAATTATTCAACTAAATCTTACCACACATGACATGTGAATTATTCGAGAAGGATCAATTTTTAACTTCCTAAACGAAAACAAAGAGGAGCCATTCTATATATCACCGCTAATGAGCTAAGAGTCACAAAAAGATAAAAGGAGTTGTCACAAACACCATTCTTCACCATGCATTTTTCACAAATTTTTTGGAGGGGTATGCCTATTTCATTTAGCATGCAAGACTACGTCATTAGTATCAAACAAGTCAATTTGCAACCAAAACCTCAAAAGATAATGATTTGCCCTTAAGAATGACGTCACTCACTCTATCATTGGGCCAATTCATCTATCTAAATCGGTATGTCTACACAAGTTGGATCAACACAAATATCACATTTTCTGGGAACATGCGATTTGCATAAGTCAAAGTGCGTGTCGCACGTGCAACGCACAGGCCAGTCACTAGGTATGTGCGAAGCTCGTGCGGTTCACACATCGACATGTGCGGTACAAATATCCCCCTGCTCAGATAAGTTCCATCTAACCTAACAGGTACTCAGACTTCCCCTGGCCCACAACAACCAGCATCTCAACTACCAAATAACAAAAGAAGCTAAAAAGTAAAGAAAACTACAAGGCTAAACCATCAACTTCTTCCACATAACATCAAAACCCGACGAGGGTGCAAATCTACAAAGTACACCCGACAAGGGAATAACAGTATTTAAACAAATAAAACAAGCCCGGCAAGGGCATAATAGTATGCAAAACAATAAAACAAGCCCGGTGAGGGCAAAATAATATCCATAAGTAAAGCAAGCTAAGCTAGAAAGATAGAGTGCGGATCAACACGCCACTCCCAACTAAGATAGGGCAGTGCCCTCACTGCATCAAAGTAAGAATAAGTTTGAGGGGGCTCTCTGAGGTGTATCAATCTGAAATGTAGGAAGAGGGAAACTCAAGTCGCTCCTAATCCTCATCCTCATCATCCTTCGGTGTACCCGATCCACAAAAAGACTTTAATCTATCCATCATCATGTTCAAGAGCTTGCTCTTCTTCTTTTCGTGCTCGCTGAACTTCTTTTGTTGCTTTTCAACCTTTCCCTGCCTATGGCTCATGTGCTCCAAGCATGTATTCATTACACTCTGCTCATTCGCCACCTTGGCCAGAGATGGGGGGACGTAGAACCTGCTAGTGTGTCAGCTCCAGCAGAGCCAATAGAGAATCCAGCCAACAACTGCTGAACATGTGCATCCACTCCCTGAATCTGACCAGAGAGGTGACACATGAGATAGGGCCTGAAATGTAGAGCTCCCACAGACTGAAATGATCTAGATGCAATAGTGGAAGGTCCAGTAGGTTCAGTCAAAGACTCTGGAAATTCTCCGAAGGATGGAGAAGCTACGTCAATCTTTCTCTTTTTCTGCTTTGCTTCTGGGGCCATTTTCAACAATGGGTGGATTAGAGTTGCTGGCTTCTTTTTAATGTCAGTCAGATTCGGCAACACCCCAGCATCGTAGCACAACTGAGTCACCAATGAAGGGAAGAAAAGTCTTTTAGACCTTCCACTAGCTACCTCAGCCATTTGATCCATAATATGGAGCCCAACATTCACATCGATGCAATTAATCAGGGCTGCCACCATCAATGCTCGGTCAGGGGTCACATCGGTGTCATGAGAGGATGGTATGATCCTCGAACAAATAATCAAAAGCCAAGTCTTAGCTTCTGCAGTGAACTTATGTGAATCAACCCCTTTTTGCGAAGTCAACCAATTCATAGTCACCCCATCATGCAACTTGTCTACCAACCACTGGTTTTCTTCAGCTTTGGATTTTGCAATGTAAACCTCATTGTCAGCATCTGAAAGGTTGTATAGTGCATTGATGATCTTGGGGTTGAAACTCACTTGGACTCCGCGAACGGTAGTGACTAGTGCGCCATTGAAATCAGTGATCGAAGCATTGGCATAAAACTCAGTGACCATTGTGTGGTTAGCCATGATAGGTGGAAGAGCAAAGCATATCCAACCCCACTCCACCAACCTCCTGTAGAATTCTAGCATTTTCTGTTCAACCTTGTCCATATTGATTCCTTTATTCCTAACAAAGGGTTTAGACAATAGCTCATCATACCGACGCTCACATGATGCCGATAGGAACTATATTGATCGTAGTTCTCCTTTATTTCCACATTCGGAGCATTTTTAACTTCATTATCACTACCGTTGGAGGCCATCTTTTTGATCAAAGTACCTACAAAACATACCATTATGTTAAAAGTTCTTAGGGACACTTAAAACAATGTATTATGAAGCACTTAGGCCAAAGAAATAGCTGAAAGAAATTTCGAAGTGGGCTGTGTGGAGCTACTATTTTGACACTGCTAGGCATCCCTTCTTCTCTTTCACGGCCAGGTGGCTGCGTTTGCAAAGAAGGATTTTTATTGTTTCAAAAAATTTCTCCTTTGCAAACACGGCCAGGTGACCGCGAACGCGAAGGCCATCGAGTTCGCCCACATCAGTGCCTCTTTGAGTCATTTTCTCAAACACTTGGCAGGCACAATTTGTTTAAGAGACTTTATGCTTATTGTGCCTTTGCCAATCACTACATTGTTGCACTCTTGCACACACTTTACCCACCTCAATCAATTTTTCCCAACAATTTAACAATTAAACACAATTATAAGTTGATTTAAAGCAAGAGGAGATCAACCAAGAATGCCATTACCCCCTTTCTACACATCAAGTTGAGGAAGAAAGGAACCCATTTCAAGATACAAGAATGGCGGAGTTCATACCTGTTGAATTGCAAGGTTTAAAGCTTGGAGGAAATTGATGGAGTTTTTGTGTGCCAAAGGGGGAAAGAGTTCTTTGTTTTGAGAAGGGTATCATGCAATCTGAATTTTGAACATTTTTTTTAAAACTTACCTAAACTGCCTGGAAGCTTCACGTTCACGGGCGGTCCATCGCGTTCGCGAAGTCTTGACATTCAGCTGGCCTTTGCATTCGCGATCGGTCCTTCGCGTTCGCGAAGAAGGAGTGCTGGAATAGATTTTTCTTCAGCTTACTGCCCACGATGTGAGATGCCTAGTGCAAGGCACTCTTCCAAGTGTGAAAAGCACATTTTTCAGAGGTATTTTTGGTGCATCTCAACACTTGGTTCCTCTTCTCATTCCTTTGGGCACCTAAAAAAGCATAACAAAAAGAAACAAAAAGTAAAGTAAAGCATAAAGATGATGGGTTGCCTCCCATCAAGCGCACAATTTAACATCGTGGCACAATGCAAGATACCTCACCATTTGAATCTCCATTTGGAAGATTTGAACCTTCGACCCAAACTTGAATTGAGTATCCGGTGACAATCCTGGGGTGAAGGTTTGAACATGAGAAGGCCATTCTCTTGATTTTGCATTTTGCACTTTTTGGCCTTCAAGTGAGGAAGGACACTTTTCCTTATTTCCATGACAAACTCAAAACTGGATAGACCTTCATCCACCCTCCTTCCAAGGTCTTCCAAAAGCTTGATTACTTCGACTCTCATCCATTCAATCAAACTTAAGGTCAAACAAAGGTTGAAGTGGGATTTGGGCGTCTCTAACTTCAAGCTTGCCTCATTCATAACATCCTCACTTAGAGATGGTATGAAATCATGACCCACAAATGAGGTAGTTGGTTGCAACACCACCTTCAATTCATGATCCACCCTTGTGTTTTCCTCTTCTTTATCTCTTGCATCCATAAAGCATTGCTTTATGGACTGCACATTATCCTCTTGGGTTTCTAGCAAAGCCAAGAGGGTTTGGAGCTTGACACATATTCTGTCTTCGCATGCTAAGTCATGGTTCCTATTAAGGTCACAAGCACCACTAGCAACATTATTAGCACAAGAGGAAGGAGAGGGACGATCATCATTAGGGCATTCGCTCTAATGTCCGTCATGACCACCACACAAATAACAATTGCACCCATCATAGGAGTAAGAAAGGGAATACCTCCCTCTCCTAGGGCCAATTCTACACCTTCATCCAAGGTGGGGTCCTCCATAATAAACATAATAGTCGGGGATATAAATTGGGATGCAACTATCAACATTTCTAGCATTCAAATAAGCCATGATGCCATCAACAAACGAAAACTAAACAAAAGGAAAAACAACTATTCACAAAATTGAACTAGAGTAAGTAAACTCAAATTCTAAACTAACTCAATACGCCAAATTGTTCCCCGGCAATGGTGCCATATTTTAATGAACACTCAAATCATGCTCTCCGAAATTGGAGGCCACGACGATCGTGCAACAAAATAAAATTTATAATCCTAACAAGTGTTAGGATCGTACCCAAGGGACTTGGAGTAGCTAAATAGAGATTGTATTGAGTTGAATTCAAAATGAGATTAAATGCTCAAAATATAAAGTAAAAGGATGGGGGAATTAGGATGTTGTCACTACAATCACAATTCAATTAAAGAGCAATAAAACGAAAGCAGGTGTACCAAGTTGACTAGAAGACTATGGATGCATATCCGATGGGGATTTAGTTATGGGATAGGGTGATTATCAATTCATACTTATTCTTGCTTAATGACATAAGTAGCATTGGTCATGGGTAAGAATTGCTTATCTCTCGATCAACAATCTAATATCCTATGATCTCGGTTAGAGCATCACCAATTTGATCAATAAACAACCAATCTAAGCTTGGGGAAGTCACACTATCTCTAGCTTAGACCCTTAAATGGGTGATTCCATCGATAAGATCTATGTCTAGCCTCAAATCTGAGTGGAATTCCAAGTTCCCACTAGTAAATTCACATCTAAAACCATGAAAATCCTTTCTCAAGTAATCACATAGTCAAGTAATGAAAATTAATATTTGCAACCACTAATTTTAGGATTAAAACTTGGTGAAATTACTAGACCCATGTCAATTAAGCAATTATAAGCAAGAATAAATAACACCCACACCCATTTGTTAAGCACCCATCATATATACACCCCTAGACAAGAGAAATTAGCCACTCATAGCAAGAGATAAAGATATACCAGTTGGGTAAGTCAAAATCTCCTCCATTAGAGCTGAGTCTCAAGTTCTACGTTCAATTTAAGCACACAAGTGTTAAACAAGAGAATTAGATTGAAACCCTCTTCTCAATGGAGGTGAAAACTTAGTCAATAAGCTCTTCAGAATATTTAGAACTGAAGAAAGTTATTTCCAACTGTGCCTAAATAGGCCTTTTATAGTTTTCCAAAACTTGACTAAAAATTAAGACAAAAATGCCCTTCGAGAGGTGTGCGGCGTGACGTGTGGTTCGCACGTTGTGATGTGCGTGTCTCACCCTGCCTTCAGTTGAACCATTACCTTCAACTATCTGTGGGAACTCCGTGCGAAGGGGCTGCAGTTCGCACCTTGAGATGTGCGCGTCGCACAGTGACCGCACCCCTTAACAGATTCTTCAGGATTTTTGCAGCTCTATGTGGAGGAGGTGTGGTTTTTTATGAATGCTCAAATCATGCTCTCCAAAGTTGGAGGCCACGCCGATCGTGCAGCAAAACAAAATTTATAATTCCAATGAGTATCGGGGTCGTACCCAAGGGACTTGGAGTAGCTAAATAGAGATTGTATTGAGTTGAATTCAAAACGAGAGTAAATGCTCAAAATATAAAGTAAAATGGATGGGGGAATTGGAATGTTGTCACTACAATCATAATTCAATTAAAAATAATAAAACGAAAGCGGGTGTACCAAGTTGACTGGACGACTAGGGATGCATATCCGATGGGGCTTTAGTTATGGGATTGGGTGATTATCAATTCATACTTATTCTTGCTTAATGACGTAAGTAGCATTGGTCATGGGTAAGAATTGCTTATCTCTCGATCAACAATCTTATATCCGATGATCTCGGTTAGAGCATCACCAGTTTGATCAATAAACAACAAATCTAAGCTTGGGCAGGTCACACTATCTCTAGCTTAGACCCTTAAATGGGTGATTTCGTCGACAAGAGATATCTCTAGCCTTAAATATGAGTGGAATCTCAAGTTTCCACTAGTAAATTCACATCCAAAACCATGAAATCCTTTCTCAAGCAATCACATAGTCAAGTAATAAAAAATAATGTTTGCAACCACCAATTTTAGGATTAAAACTTGGTGAAATTACTAGACCCATGTCAAATAAGCAATTATAAGTAAGAATAAATAACACCCACACCCATTTGTTAAGCACCCATCATCAATACACCCCTAGACAAGAGAAATTAGCCACTCATAGCAAGAGAGAAATATATACCAGTTAGGTAAGTCAAAATCTCCTCCATTAGAGCTGAATCTCAAGTTCTAGGTTCAATTTGAGCACACAAGTGTTAACCAAGAGAATTAGATTGAAATCCTCTTCTCAAAGGAGGTGAAAACTTAGTCTCCAAGCAAAAAGCTCTTCAGAATATTCAAAAGTGAAAAAAGTTATTTACAATTGTGCCTAAATAGGCCTTTTATAATTTCCCAAAACGTCACTACAAATGCCCTTCGGGAGGTGTGCAGCACGACGAGCAGTTCGAATGCTGTGATGTACGCATCGTACCCTGCCTTCAGTTCAACCAGTTACTTCAACAATCTTTGGGAGCTCTGTGCGAAGGGGGTGTGGTTCACACCTTGAGATCTGTGCATCGCACAGTGACCTCACCCCTTAACAGACTCTTCAAGATTTTTGCAGCTCTATGCGGAGGAGGTGTGGTTTGCACCTTGAGATGTGCGTGTCGCACGGCCACCGCATCTTCAGTCAGAATCTTCAGCTTTTCTGAATGCTTCACATTTCACTCCTTTTGAACTCTTTTTGGGTCCATTTTCTTATTTATCATCATCTATCAAAAGTACCTTCATAGACATCAATAAAGGCCATAAGAACCTCTAAACCTATTCAAAACATAGCAATAATTCATGGATATAGGCTCAATAAGTTGGTAGATTACCAACTTATCAAACCCCCAAACTTGAACTATTGCTTGTCCTCAAGCAAGATACTCACAAGATAAGGAATGAATTATGCTCTAGGCTCAATCAAGGCACAAAAGACTACTCTACACTAAAGATTAAGAAAAATAATAAGCGAAAGACTCAAACAAATGACTCAACTACTATGCTCATCTCAATTTGAACCACCATAAATTCAAGGCAATTGATCATTTAAAAGCCTTTTCCAAAAAGACATCATTTCTCATTAAAAATCAATGGAATTTTGCCATTTAAAAAAAGACATTTAAGCTTCTCAAGTCAATGGCATGGACCGTCAAGGTTTGCCTCGAGATTCGCCACACAACTTGTCTCATTCATTCCCCTCAATTGAAATAGAGACTCTATGTTTCAATTTGAGAGCATGATGCCATTCACCACAAGAGAGAATCCCACTCACAATCATTAAATTCACAAAACACGGGATTATAGGAGAACCAGAAAGACTCTCACTCTCTCAAAGAAGTTCAAGTGAATACGCGTCGAACCATAGGCTTGCCCTTCATGTATATCGCAACTAATGTATGGTGGCCAAGCTCAAAATCACCAAGGACTTGCGGGTTAGGATGTTGGCTAGGGCTAAGGTGAGAATATCATTTTGTTCAAGTGACTACACCTCCCTAATGCTCTTTGTTCTCATTTCGAACACCGCTCACATTTTTGAATTTCAACTTCACCTTATTTCCCCCTCTCACAACCCAAGATTTCTCCTTTTTACTCATGATCATTCAAACTCCTTATACCACCTTCACTTGGTAGCACCTATTTTTGCTTCTCAATTTGCTTATTGGATTGATCTTTTGGATTAATTTTCAATTCGAAGTTAAGGTGCTACCTTGCCCTTGAAGTGCACTTCTTTCTTCTCCTTATTTTATCACATGCACCCCCAAACTTAGGCATTTGCCTATGTTGTATTTTGTTTCCCCCCAAACTAAGGTTTTAGACTACATTTCATTTTCAAGAAATTAGGGAGGATGGGTGCCAAAATAGAGGTTCCAAGAAGGTCAAGGTGTTACAAGGTGCCAAAGAACGGTCACAAGCTCAAAGGGGTTCACTAGGATTTGATGTCGTGGGAAGTCATTTCGGTGAAGTGGCTATCAAAAAGGACCTAAGGTCATCTTCCAAGCTCGGTCACACCTAGAATTTCACCTTAAATCACATTCGGGGCAAGTTCTAGATGACACTTATGCACAAGAATCAAGGTAAAGCCTCACCACATAAGGCATCATGCCACAAGACCTCTTTCATTAGTCTCACAATCAATTTGGGAAAATAATTTTTGACAAGCTATTCCGAGTTCATTACACACTCGTTTGTGAGTCAATCAAGCCAAATCAAGAGTGTGCAAGTCATGACAAGAGAATGTTTTTCCTCAAACATTCATTTCCCTTCTTCCTTTTATTTTCAAAACAACTTGCCACTATAAATTTTTCAGTGGGCCTATTTTGAGACAAGCAACTACAGACTCAATTCTAAACTAAAACTTGGCATTTTCCCTTAAGAAAGTCGCCTCTCAATTTATCATAGGTTCGACACACAAAAACAAAAGAGAAGAAAAAGAAAATAATCAAAACTCTTGCTCCTTGGGAAAGAACCGTGGTATTAAGAAAACCCTCGGAGTTTATTTCTAAACTACTATTAACAAGGTGATATCCAAATTGTGCACTCATGATTCATTCAAAACAAGCCTCGGCGTAGGCTGTTAGTGCATTTGCAAAGCACGGGTAGTAAGACAATGAAGCATGTAAGACCAGTCAGGCAACATAATCTCAATCAACAAAATCAAGCCCGACAAGGGCACAAATAAGCTCAAGGTAAAAATAAAACATAATCTAAAGGTCTGGAAAGGGCAATAAACATCACAATCATCCAAATATGCCCGACAAGGGCCGAATGTCAACGAGGCCCAACAAGTGCGATAAAATATCTCAAGCCCACTCACGGGCTCCAATAAAAGCAAGTAAAGACACCCCCTCCCCATAAAAGGAGCATTTCCCTCAATGCTCTTAGTGCAATGGGAATAAGAGGTGGAACTCTCTGGAGGACTAGGCCTCATCATCATCGTCATCTATAGCTGTCTCCTCATCTGAGGCTCTCTCACTCGAGCCAGCACCACTCTTTCGAGAATGCGCAGAAAGTGTGGAGGCATGGAGAACCCTATGAAAATCCCAATCTTGATCATCCCCCAACACTTAATCATCATTACTGGGCAACTCCTCATCTGCATATTAGGAAAACAAGTCATCCAGAGGTCCAGGAATCTTTCGAGGTGGAGGCAATGTGGTCAAATATTCTTGCACCACCGAGGCTTTGCCCTTGGCTTTGTCAATATCTCTCCATAGTGTTGTTATTGCCCCCTCCATGACATCAACCCTCTTACACAGTGTGTTCAATATATCCACCACCCCCTTAACTGCACTCTTGATAGCCTTGTTTATCATACCGGGTAGCTTCGAGGCTAGGTCGGCCAGCTGCCGCTCATGGCTATAGGTTTTGTCCACTATGTACTGAAGGCTACCTTTGGTCATAGAGGGTGCAGGGGCCTGTGGATGTGCCTCTGAGGTAGTCTGGGAGAGAGATAAAATGTCTGTCCTAGAACAAAGCTCATCACTGTCAACCCCCACTCAACTGCTCAACCCTTTGCCTCTTAAACTTGGAGGCGTCCCTATCTGTTTTCTTGTCAAGATCCAATACACCAATGGCCAGATTAGGAGTATCACAGTCGAAGAAAGGAACACCATCTTGCATACAAAGTTTGCTAATTAACTCCAAAATGGGAAATGCATCACCACTCCTTCGAGATTTCCTCTTTATCACTAAGGCAATGACCTCACCCACATTGATATGATCTCCTACCATGATTGCATCTATAAGCATGACTCCATCATGTATTATCTTTTGATCATTTTTAGAAGGTATTAGACGGGAGCGTACAAAGTCATACCACACGTGTGCCTCGAAGTATAAAGTCAGGTGGGGAATTTCACCCCCTATAGTGTCCCAGGGATGTATGTCAGGAGCAATGATGGGGGTAGCCCATTCGAGAGGTTTGCGCTTGAGAAGTAGCTTCTCCATGAGGTCAGGTGCTGATTCAATTGGATTGCTCTAATAGATGGCATTAATTGCAGCTGGAGTGATCTTGACTTCTTTTTCCTGAACCATAATTGAGTCCAATGCGAGGAAGTCTCACAACCCCCTTTATGGCCTTTAGCATCCTGTGAGGCCTGATATGAGGCAAAGAACTCTCGGACTAACTCCTTGTAGTAGTTTTTGGGCACTTCCTGAAATGGTTGCCACTGACGGTAGGCAAACTGAGTAGGAATGTTGGGTAGATTGTCCCCCACCGCATTCAGGTTGAAACTTTGTTCCTCATTGAAGGTCCTGCCCTTATCACGATCATAGATCACTTTCATGCCCTCCATTTTGAACTGAACCCTCTCCTCCTTTGAGACTTGGTCACTGGAAGATGGGACTTTCTTTTTCCCTTTTGCAGCTGGCTTGGAGGAGAAAAGAGCGGTAGTCCTACGTGAGCTTCTCTCGGCGCTACTCCTGTTAGAAGACATGTTTTGCATACAAAGATTGTGAGCTAAAAGTAAAAACAAAACCTAAGAAGAAATTTGAAACCTACAAAAGATGGAATGCAACGGTCTAGAAAAACAAAGTAGGTGAATGTCAGTTTGTGCGGACCATATGCAAAATGCACCAAAGATAATGCGCATCGCATGTGCTTTCGCATAAGCAAATAAAAACCTACAATGATTTTCCATCGAGGTGTGAAGCTGGTAAGATTCACACCATCCAAAGTGTGTATCGCACCCAGCATCGCCCCTCAGATCAGTGACTGACTCTTTCTTTTAAACATGGTGCAATGCCTCATGCGACCCGCACATCAAGATCTATGTATCTCATGAAAATGCACAAAGGCACAATTGGAATTTTTGGTTCCTTGTGAATTCTGCATGTGATCCGTAGAGAAAGATGTGCTTAGGCACTGGGCACCATGCATCAACCCAATCAACATTAAACAATGGGGACAAGGGATCTCATGACCATAACTTTCGGGTATTCAGGCTTCCCCGGATTTTATTGAAACAATAACAAACAAGAAAGGAACTCAACGACTTCCCTTAAGATGGATGTTACCCCTTCTATCATCGGGAATATCAAGCCCTCACTTGCACAATGGACACCCATAATTTCAGCAATAATTAACCCCCCTCCCCACACAAGATCATACACCCCAAATAGAATGCTCAATAAAACTCATGGGTATACAATCAGCGAAATTCAGCCTCCATAACAAAATTTCACAAAAACCTCATGACAAACGATGATTTGCCCTTAAGAACGACATCACTCAATCTATCATCGGGCTAAATCATTCGTCCATCATAAGGGGGTTACTTAGACTTCACCCTAACACATAATTCAAGGCTAAAAATCACTACCAATCAACATACATTACCAAAATTATAGTTGTACCAAGTTGACACATAGCAATATCATCAATACAACCTAGAATTGGGGATCCAAAATTTTTAGATCTCACCCAAAATCAACATGGCAATTCTAATAAGCATGCTTCACAATATGAGTTCCCAACATTCATAAAAACAAGTATTTAACATCGGGGAACTTACCACAAGTGAATATTATGAAGAGAGGAGTGAAAATTGAAGCTTTTTGTTCCTCAACAATGGTGACCCGCGAAACCTTTTTGGAGAAATGACGACGACAGTGGTAATGGAGTGGTGGAGATAGTAGGTTGAGAAGATTTTGGGGAGGTTTGAGGGATTTAGAGAGGGTTTTGGGAGAAAATTTGAGATTTTGAGAGAAACGATGGTGGAAGAAGAAGAGAAGAGGCGGTTTTAAAAGAAAAAAAATAAGAAAAGTCGGCCGGGTCATGTCTAGGTTGGGTCGGTCAATGGATTAGGTCAATTAAAATTCACATTTACCTTTCGTGTGCCACGACATGCAATTCACACCAGACAAGGTGAGGACCGCATGGCATATCGCACATGCCCCTTTTTCTCCCCTAGGTTTTCCCAGGCATCTGTATCACCGTGCGATTAGAGGTGTTATGCTCACTTAGAATAGTGCGGTCCGCACGGCCCAGTGCACATCGCCTTAAATTTTTCAAATTTCCTTCATGCCTTCTGCTTTGGCATGCGGTGTGCTGTGCGACATGCATAATTGCTTGTGCGGTCCACACAGTCCACTGCACAACCCATTTTTGCCCTGCTTTCCCTTGTTCATTTTTTCATCCATGCATTTCCTACAAAAATACCAAAAACAACAAAAGATAACCAAAAACAATTAAAGAAACTTGGGTTGCCTCCCAAGCAGCGCTTGATTTAATATTGCAGCACGATGATACTACCTCAATCCTCAATCATTTTTTGGGTTGGTGATGGTGTCGCTAGGCAACATCCCTTTCATCCTTGGGTTCATTTGGCTTGAGAGGTGGTTCATTTGAGCCTCAAGATGCTTGATTCAGGCTGAGTGGGAGCTCACAGTTTGGTGAAGTGTTGAGACCTCACTCTTTAGCTCGCTCACTCCCATATTTATGGTGTCCACCTTCTTAAGAACCAAGGATAACATGTCCTCCAATTTGGAATAGTCGAGGTTTCTTATGCCTGTTGGTAGAGAGAGTCCACCTTTTTTGGAGGGATATAGGGATTTGAATTCCAGTGATTGAAACGATCACCATTCTTGTCTCTATTTTGCCAATTTCTGTCTCTTTCTTTGTCTCAAATCCAACCTTGGTTCTCCTCCCTTGGGCAATAATACCCGGGATGAGAACCCGCCGATACAAAATATAGCTTTCCATCAACCACAGTCATGAGCTCATCATCACTAGCTTTAATTTCTGATGTACTCACAGCATTCACCATTTTAGCACCACCAGCTCCCATTATATGCTTGGCCATCAAATCAATTTGTGTCATCATTTTGGCCATTGTCTCATCACGCTCCTCATCCTTCTTTCTCATTTCATTAACCAAGATGGATGAGGGTCCTCCCAAGGTTGGTATATCCGTTTCTTTTGTATGCCAAACTTGATTGGTCTTCATCATTCGCTCTAACAAAGTCGAGGCAACGGGAAACTCTAAGTCCATGAAGGTACTACCTCCAAGATTGTCAGCCACCAATTTATTCATAGAGTCCAATGATCGATAGAATCTTTGTAGCAGCACATTGTTTGACAACTCATGATTTGGACACAAGAGAAGCTTTTTTTTTAATCTTAGCCAAACCTCATGAAGAGGCTCATCCGGGAGTTGCCTATTCGAGATGGAGGAAAGAACCTCGAAGTAAATGCTTCAACCTTCTTGGCCCAAGAGGTAATGGAATCGTCCGGCAATTCCTCCAACCACGGCGTGGCTTCGCCCATCAAGGAAAAGGGGAATAGGCGTAATCGAATGGACTCTTGGGAGATATGTTGAAAGATAAATGGTTGGCATATCTCCACAAAATTTTGAATATGTCGGTTGACATCTTCATGGGCTGCTCCACCAAATAGGCCCTTCATTTGGATTAAGTGGAGCATGGTGCTAGTCACATGAAAGACAACATTTCTCTTTTGTTTTTGTCTGTCAAACTGGGTTGGTGTTTCTCTATGATAGATTGAGAGGCAACTTTCTTAAAGGAAAATGCCAAGTTTTAATTTAAAATTGAGTCTGTAGTTGTTTGTCTCGAAATGGGCCCACCAAAAAATTTCTCATGGAAAATTATTTTGAAAATAAAAGGAAGAAGGGAAATGAATGTTTGAGGAAAAATATTCTCTTGTCATGACTTTCACACTCTCGCTTTGGATTGATTGACTCACAAACGAGTGTGTAATGAACTCGGAATAGCTTGTCAAAAATCATTTACCCCAATTGATTATGAGACTAATGAAAGAGGTCTTGTGGCATGATGCCTTGTGTGGTGAGGCCATACCTTGATTCTTGTGCATAAGTGTCATCTAGAACTTGCCCCGAATGTGATTCAAGGAAAAATTCTAGGTGTGACCGAGCTTGGAAGATGACCTTAGGCCCTTTTTGATAGCAACTTCACCCAAATGACTTCCCACGACATCAAATCCTAGTGAACCCCTTTGAGATTGCGATCGTTCTTAGGCACCTTGTAACACCTTGACCTTTTTGGAACCTCTATTTTGGCACCCATCCTCCCTAATTGCTTGAAAATGAAATGTAGGCTAAAAGCCTTAGTTTGGGGGTAAACGAAATATAACATAGGTAAATGCCTAAGTTTGGGGGTGCATGTGATAAAATAAAGAGAAAAAAACAAGTGCACTTCAAGTGCAAGGTAGCACCTTAACTTCAAATTGAAAATTACTCTAAAAGATCAATCCAATGAGCAAATTGAAAAGAAAAAATAGGTGCTACTAAGTGAAGGCGATATAAGGAGTTTGAATGATCATGAGTAAAAAGGAGAAATCTTGGGTTGTGAGAGGGGGAAATAAGGTGAAGTTGAAATCCAAAAATGTGAGCAGCGTTCAAAATGAGAACAAAGAGCATTAGGGAGGTGTAGTCACTTGAACCAAATGATATCATCACCTTAGCCCTATCCAACATCGTAACTCGCAAGTCCTTGGTGATTCTGAGCTTGGCCACCCTGCATTAGTGGCGATATACATGAAGAGAAAGCCTATAGTTCGACGCGTATGCACTTGAACTTCCTTGAGAGAGTGAGAGTCTTTTTGGTTCTCCTATAATCCTGTATGTTGTGTATTGAATGATTGTAAGTGGGATTCTCTCTTGTGGTGAGTGGCATCATGCACTCGAATTGAAACATAGAGTCTCTATTTCAAGTGAGGGAAATAAATGAGACCAGTTATGTGGCAAATCTCGAGGCAAACTTTGACGGTCCACGCCAATGACTTGAGAAGCTCAAATGTCTTGTTTTGAATGGCAAAATTCCCTTGATTTTGAATGAGAAATGATGTCCTTTTGGAAAAGGTTTTGAAATGATCAATTTCCTTGAATTTATGGTGGTTCAAATTAAGATGAGCATAGTAGTTAAGTCATTTGTTTGAGTCTTTCGCTTATTCTTCTTCTTAATTTTTAGTGTAGAGTAGTCTTTTGTGCCTTGATTGAGCCTAGAGCATAATTCATTCCTTGTCTTGTGAGTATCTTGCTTGAGGACAAGCAATAGTTCAATTTTGGGGGTTCGTTAAGTCGGTAATCTACCAACTTATTAAGCCTATATGCATGAATTATTGCTATGTTTTGAATAGATTTAGAGGTTCTTATGGCCTTTATTGATGTCTATGCAGGTACATTTGATAGATGATGATAAATAAGGAAATGGACACAAAAAGAGCTCAAAAGGAGTGAAGTGTGAAGCGTTCGAAAAAGCTGAAGATTCTGACTGAAGATGCCGTGGTCGTGCGACACGCACATCTCAAGGTGCAAACTGCACCTCCTCCGCATAAAGCTGCAAAAATCATGAAGAGTATGTTAAGGGGTGCGGTCACTGTGTGACGCACACATCTCAAGGTGCAAACTGTACCCCCTTTGCACTGAGCTCCCAAAGATAGCTGAAGTCACTGGTTCAACTAAAGGCAGGGTACGACACGTACATCACAACGTGCAAATCGCACATCGTGCCTCACACCTCCCGAAGGGCATTTTTGTCCTAATTTTTAGTGATGTTTTGGGAAATGATAAAAGGCATATTTAGGCAAAATTGTAAATTACTTTATTCACTCTTGAATATTCTGAAGAGCTATTTGCTTGGAGACTAAGTTTTCACCTCCATTGAGAAGAGTGTATCAGTCTAATTCTCTTGGTTAACACTTGTGTGCTCAAATTGAACCTAGAACTTGAGATTCAGCTCTAATGGAGGAGATTTTGACTTACCCAGCTGGTATATCTTTCTCTCTTGCTATGAATATAAGATTGTTGATCGACAAATAAGCAATTCTTACCCATGACCAATGCTACTTACATCATTAAGCAAGAATAAGTATGAATTGATAATCACCCTATCCCATAACTAAAGCCCCATCGGATATGCATCCCTTGTTGTCTAGTCAACTTGGTACACCCGCTTTCATTTTATTGCTTTTTAATTAAATTGTGATTGTAGTGACAACATCCCAATTCCCCCATCCTTTTACTTTATATTTTGAGCATTTACTCTTGTTTTGAATTCAACTCAATACAATCTCTATTTAGCTACTCTAAGTCCCTTGCTTATGACCCCGACACTCGTTGGGATTATAAAAAAAAATTGCTGCACGATCGCCATGGCCTCCAACTTTGGAGAGCACAATTTGAGCGTTCATCAAAAATCGCACCTCCTCCGCATAGAGCTGCAAAAATCCTTAAGAGTCTTTTAAAGGGTGCGGTCACTGTGTTACGCACACATCTCAAGGTGCGAACCGCACCCCGTTCGCACGGAGCTCCCAAAGATAGCTGAAGTCACTGGTTCAACTAAAGGCAGGGTGCGACGTGCACATCACAACGTGCAAACCGTACGTCGCGCTGTATGATGTGACATAGAAGTATGTCACTTTTGACGCTTAATACTTAGTATTATTTCAAGTTCTTTAGCATTTTATTGGTAGATTTGATGTTTTTGTGAAGTGTGCAGGAAAAAGGGGATCCTAGAGCAAAGTGCTGAAAATTGAGCAAAGGCTGGAAAACTACAGAGAAGACAGATTACTTGATGGTCCGTGGTTCAAAACCATGGATCTGTCCTGTAAATCATATACCAAAAGTTCATAAGTTGTGCAAGTGTGGAGGAAAAATCACAACTCAGTCTACGGGCCATGGTTTCAAACCACAACCCATCCTGTAGACTCGTAGACTGGAGGATTTGCAGATGTGAAAAAGGATAGCAGGAAGCACGGATCACTATACAAACCGTACTTCTAAAGTACGGTTAATACCCTGAGACTCGTAGTCACTAATCCGAGAAGGCACAAGAATGGACCTTGAAACCACGAGTCAAAAGAAGAGTCGTCATTCAGAAGTACGACTCGTGGTTCCATCAGTAGTTTCCCAAGACAGAAAATGTTGACCAGCTAGGACCACGGTTGACCATAGCAGACTATGAACCATCATCCCAAATGATGGGTCATCATTCCAACCCGTGGTCCCTGCCGAGTTCAGTTTCCTAGTTTTGTTAGGACAGGATTTCCATTGTCTATAAATACTTTTCCTAGGTTTATTTTATGTTTTTTTATGCTCGTTACTTTGTAGGAAACGTATTTGAAATATTGTGATCTCAGTTTATTCTTGGCTTTGAGAGTTGAATACATTCATAGTTCATTGTTCTTGATTTCCATCTTCATCTATTCAAGATTCCGCATTTCTTTAACTCTTATTGTAAGTATATGATCATGAACACACCAATAACTATTGATTGTTTACTTATGAACATGAGTAGCTAAGTCCACAACTAGGGTTGTGGGAACCATGAAGGATTAACGAAGTAGGCAAGGTACTTGGGTACTCTAGGGCGGTGTTTATGCATGTATTGTTCTTCCCTTTGTTTTGATTACTTTTTAACGGTGCGCAATATTAGAACTCGCTTTATCCTTACTTGCCGGACAAAGGAGGTAACAGATGGAAAAGAGTTGTTTAACAATGGAGATTTGAGGCTACCAACCCTCATCTAATAGCTTGACCTTGTCCAGGAAAAGCTTATCTGGGATCAAGGGTAAGGGTTAGTAAAGCATACACCCGCGGCCGGACCAAGGCGTGTGGTGAAATTCATCTATCTCCCGGACCAAGGATTTAGGTGAACCTAACTTACCGAATCTGCATGTTAAGCACCAAACTAGTTTACTAAGTACAATGCCTTACTAAGTTATGATCTCATGGGGAACACTACCCTAGTCATCTCATCCGTTGATTACAACTCTTAAAATTGTCACGTGTTACTTGTTTACATTCTAGTTACAATTACTACTTGTTACTTTAAAAAAAACCTTTCGAGGGAAATAAATGACTAAAAGCGCGAGTAAACATTAATCGACCATAGTCCTACCATATTCCCTATGGGATCGACCCCAACCTTTGTTGGGTCCTATATTTGATCAGCGACCGCTTAAGCTTCTAAAAGGAGGTGTAATTTGGGCGTATCAAATTATGGCGCCATTGCCGGGGAGTACGATTTAGGATTAAGAGAGATTGTGTTTAATTCACTATTAATCCTTATTTCCTGATTGTACTTTTTTTGTTGTTTTTGATTTGTTCTACAGGTTGCACACTTGTGTATGCCAGTACCAGGAGTCAAGGCAATCCCTTGATCCCATACGATCCTAACCTCTTTTGAGCATTAAGAAACATGGCTAAAGAGGGAGAACATGAGACACAGGAACAAACCACAGCCCGGTTGTTGGCCGAAGAAGAGCAACGGAAAAAGGAAGGAGAAGATGCTCTTACCGCTGAAGATGCTGCAACTACAGCAAACCTCGCAGCTCGAAATATGGCGGCTGAGCAAGCAAGGTAGGCACGATAACAAGCTGCTCGTCAAGCTGCACTAAATGCCCAAGTAGCAGCAGATCCTACCGGAATTTGCCTAGAGGACCAGTCGTTCCACGACAGAATAGGGGTCGACAAATACAGTAACCCAGGCAAGCCCCTCGCTACTATGATTATGATGATTATCATGAGGAGGAGGAATTGGGCATTACTGGGCCCATAGTGTTGCCACCACTTACTGAGGGGGAGAAATTTGACATCACCAGCACCATGATACAGTTGATGAACAATAAGGGACTGTATGCTGGAAAACCTATAGAAGATGCAAATCTTCATGTGCAAAACTTTACTCAGATTTGCAAGGCGTATAGTATGCCAGGAGTGGGGTAAGATGCTATTAGACTGGGGCTATTTCCATTCTCATTGAGCGATGAGGCAACTGTGTGGCTCTCAGAACTGCCCGATAATTCCATATACACATGGCACGAGTTGAAGGCCCAGTTTTTGGAGCGATTCCTTCCTCCATTAAGGATGTTACAATTAAAGTAGGAGATCTATAATTTCAAGAAGCTACCTGCAGAGGCGTTATATGAGGCTTGGTTGAGGTTCAATAAGAAGTTGAAGCAAGTTCCTAGACACAAAATCCCTTCAAGGCATCTGATGGAAATTTTATACAAAGCACTGAACGCCAACACCAAAGCAGTATCTGACACTGTAACTGGTGGGGCATTCATGGACAACTCATATGATGAAGCTTCGGAGATGCTTGATCAGGTTACCAAAACCAACAGAGCATGGCACACTAGAGAGTCAGAGACCCCAGCATGTACATAAGCAGTTGGCAGGGCAATGGATTTCAATGAATTCCGAGACATCAAACAGGAACTGGCTGATATAAACACGAAATTTGGGTTACTTGAAAAGAAATTCATGGCTGAGGGAGTAGAGAAGGTGAAAACTATCGGTTCACAAGGTAAAGCACCTAGGCCTGACGATTACTCATCTGAAGAGGAGGTTAGTTATCTGAATGATCAAAGGGTGGGTTTTCGAGCCTCTGGCCAAGGAAATCAAGGTCAAAACAGAGACAGAGATGAGTACTACAATCGGTCCAGTTACAGAGATAGGAGCAGAGGTAGAGACAGAGATGGTGACTAACAGAAAAAGGATGGGTACAAGAACGATAGAAGTGGTCTTTATGTCCCGCCTGGAAATCGCGAAGAGCGACCTGAACAACCTACCATGAGGGAGCTGCTCAACAAGGTGTTTCAAAAGGTTGACTCCATGGATGCAAGCATGAAAGAGATAAAAGATGACCTTTTAAATATCAGTCAAAGAGTGGATTCCCATTCTATCTCCATAAAGCAACTTGAGACGCAGATACACCAGATTTCCACTAGCATGAATCTGCGTCAAGAGGGTACTCTTCCAAGTGACACCATTCAGAACCCAAAGAATGATCGATATATTATGGTGATGACTACTCAAAGTGGAGCAGACCATTGATCCTCTCATGCCTATAATTATTGATGAGCCAGCCAAAGTTGAAAAGGATGATGCTGAGATTTCGGTCGAGTCTGAAGAAATAGATGGTGGGGAAGAGCAAATTGAGAGACAGTCTTTTGAGTTGAAAGCAAAGATCAAGGAGTTTGCACCAGTCCTGAAACCCATGCCATTGCCTCCTCCACCGTATCCCTAGAGATTGAAGAAAAAGGTTGAGGACGGTAAATTTTATAAGTTTATCTCCATGCTGAAGCAACTGTCAGTAAATATCCCTTTGGTCGAAGCACTGGAGTAGATGCCTGGATATGCTAAATTCATGAAGGATCTGGTGACTAGGAAGAGGATGGTAAGCTTTGAGCCAGCTAATAATTTGCACCATTGCAGTGCAATAGCTTCCCGCTCCTTGGTGCAAAAGAAGGAAGACCCGGGAGTATTTACCATTCCTTGCACGATTGGAGCATTCTACTTCGCTAAGGCATTGTGTGATCTGGGTGCTAGTATTAATCTGATGCCACTAGCAATGTTTAAACAATTAGGCTTGGGAGCCCCCAAACCGACTACAATGCGGCTTCTTATGGTAGATCGCACTGTGAAAAAGCCTGTAGGGATTCTCTATGATGTGCTTGTGAAAGTTGATACTTTCATCTTCCCTGCAGACTTTGTCATTCTTGATTGCGAGGTGGACTTTAAGGTACCCATCATCTTGGGGCAACCATTCCTTGTTATCGGACGCGCGCTTGTTGACTTAGAGACTGGGCAGATGAAGTTCAGATTGAATGATGAGGTAGTTATTTTTAACGTCTGCTAGTCTATGAAGCATTATGATGACATGCGAGTAGTTTCAGTTATTGATGTGGTTGATGAGGATCAGTTGATTGTGCCGGTTGAGGAGAGACTTGGTGTTGAGGCACTTGTTGCAGTGATTATAAATTTTGAAGGAGATGATATTGATGAGTATGATGAGATGGTTGAAGCACTAGCAGGTATGGGGTCTTACAGCTACGCTCCAAAGAAGCTTGATTTGGACTTGAAAAATAGACAGACACCACCTGCCAGACCATCTATAGAAGAGCCTCTGGTCTTGGAGCTCAAAGCGCTTCCAGCTTATCTTCTGTATGTGTTCCTAGGAGCTAATGAGACTTTGCTAGTGATTATTACTACAGACTTAGGTGAAGGGAAACTTGAAGCGCTGGTTTTTGTATTGAGGAAGTTTAAGAGGGCTATTGGATGGACCATCACAGACATCATTGGGATTCTGTCTGGAATCTATACACATAAAATTCAGCTTGTGCCAGATTGCGTTCTGAGTATTGGCACCAGCGTAGGTTGAATTAGCTTATGCAAGAAGTCATCAAGAAGGTGATCATTAAGTGGTTAGATGCAGGTGTGGTTTATCCTATTTCTGGCAACAAGTGGATGAGCCCAGTTCAATGTGTGCCAAAGAAGGGTGGGACTACTGTAGTCCCAAATGCAAAGAACGAGTTGATTTCGATGAGGCCGGTCATGGGCTAGAGCATATGTATGGATTATAGGAAGCTGAATGCTTGGACTGAGAAGTATCACTTTCCGATGCCATTCATGGATCAGATGTTAGACCGTCTTACTGGTAGAATATGGTATTGTTTTCTTGATGGTTACTCGGGATACAATCAAATTTCAATTTCTCCTGAAGACCAAGAGAAGACCACTTTCACCTGTCCATAAGGGACGTTTACTTTCAAGAGGATGCTTTTTGGTCTATGCAATGCACCAGCGATATTTCAGCATTGCGTGATGTCCATTTTCTCAGACATGGTGGAGGACACTATTGAGGTATTTATGAATGACTTTTCTATAGTGGGTGACTCTTTTGAAGACTGTTTGGATCATTTGAGTTGTGTGCTAAAATAATGTAAAGAGTGTAATCTGGTGCTGAACTGGGGAAAGTGTCACGTCATGGTGAAAGAGGGCATAATGCTTGGCCATAGGATCTCCAAGAAGGGTATTGAGGTTGACAAAGTGAAGATTGAGGTGATTAAAAAATTGCCTCCACCAGTTTCTGTGAAGGGGATTCAAAGCTTTTTGGGGCATGCTAGTTTATATATGAGTTTTATCAAGGACTTCTCCAAAATTGCTAATGCATTGTGCAAATTATTAGAGAAGGAGGTAAAGTTTGTGTTTGATGATGCATGTTTGAAGGCATTCGAATGCCTTAAAGAAAAGTTGGTCTCAGCTCCTATCGTTATTTTGCCTGATTGGTCTCAACCTTTTGAGGTTAAGTGTGATGCTAGTGGAGTGGCACTAGGAGTAGTCCTAGGTCAAAGGCGCGAAAAGATTCTTCATCATATATACTATGCTAGCAAAGCACTTAATCCGGCTCAAAAGAACTATACTGTCACTGAACAGGAGCTACTTGTTATGGTCATTGCTTTTGAAAAAATTCATATCTTACTTGCTTGGCACCAAGGTGGTGGTGCATACTGACCATGCAACTCTTCGTTATCTCATGGCGAAAAAAGATGCTAAGCCAAGGCTGATTAGATGGGTGTTGCTGCTGCAAGAATTTGATTTTGAAGTCAAGGACCAGAAGGGTACAGAGAATCAGGTAGCAGACCACTTGTCTAGGCTGGAAGAAGAGGCAATATTGAAGCTGAATGATGAGCAGGAGATAGATGATTGGTTTCCTGATGAACAAGTGCTAGCCGCTTTTCAAGATTTGATTTCATGGTTTGCCGACATTGCCAACTATTTGGCAAGTGATTTAGTGCCTGATGATATGTCGGTCCACCAAAGAAGAAAGTTCATGTCCGATGTCAAGAAATACTTCTGTGAAGATCCATTCTTGTTCTATGTATGTGCTGATACTATGATCCGGAGATGTGTGCCTGAAGCTGAGATGATAGAGATATTAGAGGCTTGCCATTCATCCCTTGTTGGGGGTCATCATAGTGGTATCCGGACTGTGCACAAGATTTTACAATACGTCTATTATTGGCCGACTATTCACAAAGACGCCCATGAGTTTGCTAAGGCTTGCAGCAGATGTCAAAGGGAATGAGGCATACCACGGAGGCATGAGCTTCCTCTTAATCCCATCCTTGTGATTGAGCTGTTTGATATTTGGGGAATAGACTTCATGGATCCGTTCGTGTTGTCTAATGGAAATCGATACACATTGGTGGCTATGGACTATGTATCTAAGTGGGTGGAGGCGGTTGCGCTTCCCAGTAATGAAGGCAAGTGTGTCACAGCGTTCTTGAAAAAGAACATCTTCTCCAGGTTTGGTACGCCAAGGGCAATAATTAGTGATGAAGGCTCTCACTTTTGCAACAAGTTGTTTCGTGCTTTGCTTAAGAAATATGGAGTAAAACACAGAGTTTCAACCCCTTATCATCCTCAGACGAGTGGGACAGTGGAGGTTTCCAACAGAGAGATAAAGTCAATCCTGTCCAAGACTGTCAATGCAAATAGAAAGGATTGGTCGCAGAAGTTAGATGATATGCTTTGTGGGCATACCGGACTGCATTCAAGATCCTAATAGGTATGCCACCATATCAGCTTGTGTATGGTAAGGCGTGCCATCTTCCGATTGAGTTAGAGCATAAGGCCATATGGGCATTGAAGAAGCTGAACTTAGACTGGTCTGAGGCATCGTTGCAATGGCTTGGGCAGTTGAATGAGTTGGATGAGTTGGATGAGTTCCGCCTGAATGCATATGAGAGTTTAGCCCTGTATAAAGAGAGGATGAAATTGTATCATGACCGGAAGATTCAAAAGCGACATTTCCAGCCGGGTGATTTGGTCTTGCTCTTTAATTCTAGACTTCGCTTGTTTCCTGGCAAGTTGAAGTCTAAGTGGATTGGAACTTTCAAGGTGGTACAAGTGTTTCCTCACGGGGCAGTTGAAATCGAGAATCATGAAGGAAAAAGGTTCAAGGCTAATGGCCAACGGATAAAAGCTTACTTTGGCACAACAGAGGAGCTCAAAATGATTGAAGTTTGGAGCCTTGATAAATTCATCCCACCAAGGGAGCTTGATGAAGTCTGAGTTGTCAAGCAACCTGCGTCATGCCGCAACGTTAAATCTGGCATTGCGTGAGAGGCAACCCATGGATTGTTCTTTCTATTTTGTTATTTTTGCTTTTGTAAAGGTGTTTTGGCGAAGTCTGAGTAGCCAAAACACTGGCGTTGTGCCGCGACGTTAAATCAGGCACTGCTTGGGAGGCAACCCAAGGCTAATATGTGTTTTATGTGCAGGAGAGAAGGGAATAATACTAGTGCATGAATCCCAGAAATCACGAATAAGTAAACGATCCGTTCTTTGGAACAACGAACCGTGAACCAACTCGTGGTTCCTGGAGTAAATTTGATGGCTTACTGGAAATTGGATTGACGACTGATAGGATGGTCCATTCTTCCACAAGACAGATCGTACACCAATGCATGATCATTGGGGCACGAAATTGCTAAGTATCTGATGGGCCTGACGATGACTCAACAGGAAGGTCCATCGTTCATAAAGACGGGCCCTGTATTCTGTCGGCATCCCTGAGAGCAGGTAAGTGCACAGCAAAGAACCATGATTTAAACAATGGACCATCTTTCCAAAAGATAGACTGTAGTTCTGACTCATAGGTCCCAGGTACAGTTTTCAGCCGGGTCGCGGGTTGGCCCAAGTTTTAAAAATAAAACCCGGCCCGACTTCTCTCTATTTTTCTTCCCTTCCACAATGTGTAACCGCCATTTTTAGAAAGGAAAGAATCAAAAGTTCTCCCTTTTTCACTCCTAATCAAACTCAAACTCCAAATTAAGTCCACCAAATCAATTCTTCAAGCCATTGCACCACAAATTGCTCACACAACAGCATGTTTTTTTTCCTTTGAAGAGAGAATCGATCATCAAGGGTAAGTTTCCTCTCCCTTTTTGTTCTCTTTCTTAAGATCAAACAGAGGTCAGGGCTTTTGTTAAAGGAAAATCTAAATTTTAAGCCCTAGATGACTGTGTGGAATATTTTTAATGGGTAATGGGTTTGAACTTTGAATAAATTTTGAAATTTTGGTGGTGACACTCGAAGAAAACTGTGTAAAATTGAAAGAGGGAGTTTTTTATCATAAAAATGGTTGCCCAGTAATTATGGGTGAATCTACGGACCGTACTTTAAGCTACAGACCATGAACTCACTCGTAAAAATATACCTCCACCTGTGATCTCTGATAAACAGACCACGACTCACAGGATGAGTCGTAGTTCTGAACTACGGCCTGTCAGTTGACTCGTGGTCACTGAAAGAAAAAGAGAGGAAAATTTGTGTTGCTCTGAACATGAACCACTACTCACAGGATGGATCCGTGGTTTCAAACCACAGTCCGTCAACTGAGCCGTGGTCCCTGATACTGAAAATAGTTTTTGGAACCACGAGTGGGTTGATGACCCATACTCTGGTTTTATGGGCCGTTGATTCACTTATTGTCTGTGCCTGCTATATTATACTTTTGTTTTGTGTTGAGTATTCTCTAAACTAATGAAGTCTACCCTGCAGGTACCATGCCTCTTAAGAACACCCAGAAGAAGGTCGCTGCAAAGGACTCAGAGGCAATAATCAGACAATAAAGACAAATACGAGATAAAGCCTCTAAGTCCGAAGACAGTGGTTCCGAGGAGGTGTATACTATAGACTCCAAACCAAAAGTGATACCTCGGACCACCAGGCAGCAAGCAAAGGTTCTAGCAAAGGCCACCCCTCCCCAGTCTGAAAAAGGAGAGGGTGAGTCTGCTTCTGGTTCATCACCATAAGAAAGAGAGTCCAGAGAATCTGAATCCGGGGATGCTACAGCTTTGGGCAGCAAGAACAATAAAGATCCAGAGTCAGATTCAGAAAGTGCTAGCCAGAGTGATAATGAAAATGCTAGCAAAACTGGTGAAGAGGTTCCTGCTACTACAGAGCCGCAAGTTGATGAGGCTGTCCCCATAGCTCCACCTACTTTTAGATGCAAAAACACTGGAGTGCGGGACAGAGTCTGGTGGGCCATTGAGAGTACATCTCGGTTCTACCATGAAGGGTTGGCGTTGAATGAGAAAGGGCACCCAAGGCATAGCATCTATGAAGAGGTGGAGATCCGATCGGCTAGCTTAGATGACATGGCCGATGTAAAGAGGTTGTACGATCATTATGGGTTCCAGTGGATGAGTCAGTCCGGTGGTCCATACAACCCGGTGCTGGTCCGTGAATTTTATGCAGCCTATGCAGCCATGTTGACAAACATATGTGAAAAGGGTAAGAGTCTGAAGTCACAGCCAGCCTTGGAAAGAGTGCAAGTACGGGGGGTCCAAGATGAAATTTCAGAGCACACCATTCAGCGTTTCATTTATGGCCTAAATTTTATGGCACCACCTTCCCAGTCAGATTTGGATGCACGCATGGTATAGCTCAGGCAAAAGAAAATATCGTACAGGTGGATTGCTTTAGTTATCACTGACGGAAGTCCATCATGGTTGACAGAAAATGTTATAAAGATCACCAAAGCATCGCTAAGAATGGCTGGAAAGTTCTGGTGGTTTGTGGTCAGACATTGGTTGGTACCAACTACGGCGGATAATACTCTTACTCCAGACTGGGCCATCTTGGTTGTAGCTATCATGTCCATATATGACATCATTATTGCTCGCATTATTGTAGAAGAAATCAGAGAACGGGCACTGTGAGCATCCACCACCATTCCATTTCCTTGCCTGATCACTCAGCTATGTCAGGCAGCTGAGGTACCCGAGATGACAGCCGTGCAAGCAACTAGCTTCCAGGACATAGCCCTTATTTGAGCTATGACAAACTCGGTGGCAAGGTCGAGGGCTTATTCAGCAGCATCTGATAGTATAGTTTTTCCCGAGCCTGGTGAAGAATTGCCACCGGACGCCTTGGTTGTGTTTGATGAGCATGCTGCACCGGCATCTGGCCCGTCGACTTTTGCACTGGGCCCGTCTTCATCAGCTCAGTCTGGTCTGTCTAGTGAGAAGGGTCAGTCCTATTTCTTCACCAATAAGGTTTTCCGTAAGGTTGCCAAAGCAGCCTTCCATGCAGATGAGCAAATTAAGAGGTTCTCAAACTCCGTGAAGCCATTAATCTGCAGGGAAATAGCTGATGTTCTTGCTCTGATCCAGAAATTGATTGACAATCTAAATGATCGGTTAGACAACATAGAAATCAGGGTGAATGACAGGCTTTGAAATTTGACTGTTCCAGACCTCACTATGATTTTGACAGAGCTTGCAAAGGTCCGTGTTGATGTAGATGCGATCCAAAAGAGACAGGTATTGGATATTCAGTTACCATAGGTTAGGACCACAGAGGATGATTTCATTGATTTCTAGCATATTCCTCTCTACGTGACCCAATCAGAATAGCTGAAATTGACCCTGAACCCACAATAAAGAGAAAGAAAAGAGATAAAAGGGTTCAAGATGAGAACGCCCCTTTGAGTCCTAAATCACAGAAGAAAAAAGAAGAGAAAGCTGAAAGGAAAAGGCGAAAGAAAGAAACTGAGGTAGCAAGAGAGTCCCTAGCTATCCATCAAATTTGTATCGACTCCATTGGTACGGGTGGCTTGGGAAGTGGTGTCGCAGGCGCCACGAAGAAAACTTCTTTAGACCCAATTGTGGGAGTGTCAGTTGATGAAGCTGCCCAAGCAGTGGATGTTGTTGTTGAGAGGACTATGGAGGTAGTCCGTGTGGGAGATATGACTATGGGCACCAATACAGTGGGCTCGACTTCTGCTACACCCGATGACCACGCTTAGGTTCCACAGGTATGCCTAGTATCCCTTGCTTATCATTTTTTAGTGCATTCGGGACAATGCACAGCTTTTTAGATGGGGTGGGGGCAACTGTGGTCATCTGGTATTTTTGTAAAATGTTCTGGCGAAGTCTGAGCAGCCAAAACACTCGTGTCATGCCACGACGTTAAATCAGTGCTGCATGGGAGGCAACTCATGAGGGTACTCATAAAGTACTCGAGTCCTTGGGGTTTTCTTGCATGTGTTCTTTCTCCAAGGATTTTTAATTTCTGTTGAACCGGCACGTTTAGTAAAGGTTGTGTGTAGTGAAATAAAATAAAGGGAACTTAGCGCAATCTATGGTATGATTTCAAACTGGATCTTGAGTGAAAAATGGAGACCCCTCCAATTTTTGTGCGACATAATAGTATATGTTTTTGATAGACTGACCGTTATGGATCTGTGTATGACATTAGGTTAATCGATCTGATGAATGACTTAAGCTAGAGTATGAACCTAATAGTTAGCATGTGATTGTTTGACTCTGTGCCATGTGTGTGTGAGCTAATTTTGCATTGTTCTTGCCTTGTGTGCCAATGTAGAACCTGACCGGTTAGTCTTGCCTAGGTTGTAGGATAGTTGGTTAGGAAAGGATCATAGGCCATTTTTGAAATAGTCCACTTCATCCTAAATGACCGACCAAATGATTTGAATACCCTTTGATCCCTGATCTTGAGCCTGAATTGACCCTTTTTGTTGTTTAGCCTAATCACCTTCCCTGTTTTCTACGAACCTTTAGTTTGGCCCTGGTCCCTCCTTGGACATTGTGTACCTCAACTCAGGCAAATCGCCTAAGTTAAGGGTGGCTACTGTAGAGGCAAGGTGTGAAATATGGGTATGAAAAGAAGAGGTTAGTAATAAAAAAAAAGGAGAAAGAACGGGTGCGGCGGATATGTTAAAGAAAAAAAAAGAGAAAAAGATAAAGAAAAGAGAAAGAGATGTGATGAAAAGATTAATCTGAAATAAAAGCCGCACCCGTCAATTGATAAAAATAAAGAAATAACAAGGGAGAAAAAAGGGAGGAAAGAATAGAGTTGGCCTGAAAAGTGGAAGATACATAGTGTAGTGTCAAGGAGGGCTTAGTCACTGATTCCCATATCTACCATACCCGTACCCGAGCCTACGTTACAAGACAAATAAAGTCCTATAGTGATCCTAACCCAACTGTTCGAAAGCCAAGACATAGAAAATAAGGGCAAGCCTATTGTATTGTACACGCGTTGCCTGAATATCTTTTGTGAGTGTGAGTGCTCTAGCTCAGCCCCGGAGACTTTAAATGTATTAGTGTGTTATTGGGACATTTTTGTGGTGAGGGCACTAGAGCGACTTTGACTGCTGACTGTTAGGGTGAGTCTCATGTGTGTATGTTAAATTGTCTGTTGATAGTGTAATGTCATCCATGGATCCCCTTGTGTTGTCTTGATAAATGAAACGTGTACACTTATTTTGTATTGAAAAAGGATGGGGATACTTGTTATGAGCTGAATCGCTAAATCATATGACTGTCGTAGTTCCTGGTTTTCTTTTGCTAAAGCATCATTTTAGGATAGTTTTCTATTGTCGCTGGAGGACAAGCAACAGTCTTAAGTTGAGGGTGTTGATGTGACGTAGAAGTATGTCACTTTTGATGCTTAATACTTAGGATTAACGCAAGTTCTTTAGCATTTTATTGGTAGATTTGATGTTTTTTTAAGTGTGCAGGAAAAATCAGATCCTAGAGCAAAGTGCTGAAAATTGAGCAAAGGCTGGAAAACTACAGAGAAAATGGATTACTTGATGGTCCGTGGTTCAAAACCACGGATCCGTCCTATAAATTGTAAACCAAAAGTTCAGAATCTGTGCAAGTGTGTAGGAAAAAGCATGACTTAGTCTACGGGTCGTGGTTTCAAACCACGACCTATCCTGTAGACTCGTAAACTGGAGGATCTACAGATGTGAAAAAGGGTAGCAGGAAGAACAGATCACTGTACGAACCGTACTTCCAAAGTACGGTCCGTCCCTGAGACTTGTAGTCACTGATCAGAGAAGGCACAAGAATGGACCTTGAAACCACGAGTCAAAAGATTAGCCATCATTCAAAAGTATGACTCGTGGTTCCATCAGTAGTTTCCCAAGATAGAAAACGTTGACAAGCCAGGACCATGGTTAATCATAGCATACTACGAACCGTTATCCCAAATGACAGGTCATCATTCAAATCCGTGGTCCCTGCCGAGTTCAGTTTTCTAATTTTGTTAGGACAGGATTTCCATTGCCTATAAATACTTTTCCTAGGTTTATTTTACATTTTTTTAGGCTCGTTACTTTGTAGGAAACACATTCGAAACATTGTGATCTCAGTTTGTTCTTGGCTTTGAGAGTTGAATACATTCATAGTTCATTGTTCTTGATTTCAATCTTCATCTATTCAAGATTCCGGATTTCTTTAACTCTTATTGTAAGTATATGATCATGAACACACCAATAACTCTTGATTGTTTACTTATGAATATGAGTAGCTAAGTCCACAACTAGGGTTTTAGGAACCATGAAGGATTAACGAAGTAGGCAAGGTACTTGGGTACTCTAGGGCGGTGTTTATGCATGTATTGTTCTTCCCTTCATTTTGATTACTTTTTAAGGGTGCGCAACGTTAGAACTCGCCTTATCCTTACTTGCCGGACCAAGGAGGTAATGGATGGGAAAAGGGTTGTTTAACAACGGAGATTTGAGGCTACTAACCCTCATCTAATAGCTTGACCTTGTCCGGGAATAGCTAATCTGGGATCAAGGGTAAGGGTTAGTAAGGCATACACCCGCGGCCGGACCAAGGCGTGTGGTGAAATTCATCTATCTGCCAGAACAAGGATTTAGGTGAACCTAACTTACCGATTCAGCATGCTAAGCACCAAACTAGTTTACTAAGTACAACGCCTTACTAAGTTATGATCTCATGGGGAACACTACCCTAGTCATCTCACCCATTGATTACAACTCTTAAATTGTCACGCGTTACTTTCTTACATTCTAGTTACAATTACTACTTGTTACTTTAAAATCCCCTTTTCGAGGGAAATAAATGACTAAAAGCGTGAGTAAACATTAATCAACCATAGTCCTACCATATTCCCTGTGGGATCGACCCCAACCTTCATTGGGTTCTATATTTGATCAGCGACCGCTTACGCTTGTAAAAGGAGGTGTAATTTGGGCGTATCATTGCATACCTCCTAAAGGGCATTTTTGTCCTAATTTTTAGTGACGTTTTGGGAAACTATAAAAGGCCTATTTAGGCACAATTGTAAATAACTTTCTTCACTCTTGAATATTCTGAAGAGCTTTTTTGCTTGGAGACTAAGTTTTCACCTCCATAGAGAAGAGAGTTTGAATCTAATTCTCTTGGTTAACACTTGTGTGCTCAAATTGAACCTAGAACTTGAGATTCAGCTCTAATGGAGGAGATTTTGAATTACCCAGCTGGTATATCTTTCTCTCTTCCTATGAGTGGCTAATTTCTCTTGTCTAGGGGTGTATTGATGATGGGTGCTTAACAAATGGGTGTGGGTGTTATTTATTTTAGCTTATAATTGCTTTATTGACATGGGTCTAGTAATTTCACCAAGTTTTAATCCTAAAATTGGTGGTTGCAAACATTAATTTTCATTACTTGACTATGAGATTGCTTGATAAAGGATTTCATGGTTTCGACTGTGAATTTACTAGTGGGAACTTGGGATTCCACTCAGATTTGAGGCTAGAGATAGCTCTTATCGATGAAATCACCCATTTAAGAGTCTATGCTAGAGATAGTGTGACCTTCCCAAGCTTAGATTGGTTGTTTATTGTTCAAACCGATGATGCTCAAACCAATATCATCGAATATAAGATTATTGATCGAGAGATAATCAATTCTTACCCATGACCAATGCTACTTACGTCATTAAGCAAGAATAAGTATGAATTGATAATCACCCTATCCCATAACTAAAGCCCCATCAGATATGCATCCCTAGTCATCTAGTCAACTTGGTACACCCGCTTTCGTTTTATTGCTTTTTAATTGAATTGTAATTGTAGTGACAACATCCCAATTCCCCCATCCTTTTATTTATATTTTTAGAATTTACTCTTGTTTTGAATTCAACTCAATACAATCTCTATTTTGCTACTCCAAGTCCCTTGAGTATGACCCTGACACTCGTTGGGATTATAAATTTTGTTTTGCTGCACGATTTCCATGGCCTCCAACTTTGGAGAGCACAATTTGAGCGTTCATCAAAAAATAGCGCCATTGCCGGGGACTAACAACCAATCTAAGCTTGGGGAGGTCATACTATCTCTAGCTTAGACCCTTAAATGGGTGATTCCATCGATAAGAGCTATATGTAGCCTCAACTCTGAGTGAAATCCCAAGTTCCCACTAGTAAATTCATATCTGAAACCATGAAATCCTTTCTCAAGCAATCACATTGTCAAGTAATGAAAATTATTGTTTGCAACCACCAATTTTAGGATTAAAACTTGGTGAAATCACTAGAACCATGTCAATTAAGCAATTATAAGCAAGAATAAATAACACTCACACCCATTTGTTAAGCACCCATCATCAATACACCCCTAGACAAGAGAAATGATGTCCTTTTGGAAAAGGTTTTGAAATAATCAATTGCCTTGAATTTATGGTGGTTCAAATTGAGATGAGCATAGTAGTTGAGTCGTTTGTTTGAGTCTTTCGCTTATTCTTTTTCTTAATTTTTAGTGTAGAGTAGTCTTTTGTTCCTTGATTGAGCCTAGAGCATAATTCATTCCTTGTCTTGTGAGTATCTTGCTTGAGGACAAGTAATAGTTCAAGTTTCGGGGTTCGATAAGTCAGTAATCTACCAAATTATTGAGCCTATATCCATGAATTATTGTTATGTTTTGAATAGATTTAGAGGTTCTTATGGCCTTTATTGATGTCTATGCAGGTACTTTTGATAGATGATGATAAACAAGGAAATGGACCCAAAAAGAGCTCAAAAGGAGTGAAGTGTGAAGCATTCGGAAAAGCTGAAGATGCGGTGGCCGTGCGACACGCACATCTCAAGGTACGAACTGCACCTCCTCGCATAGAGCTGCAAAAATCCTGAAGAGTCCATTAAGGGGTGCGGTCACTGTGCGACGCGCACATCTCAAGGTGCGAACCGCACCCCCTTCGCACGGAGCTCCAAAAGATAGCTGAAGTCACTGGTTCAACTGAAGGCAGGGTGCGACGCGCATATCACAATGTGCGAACTGGACGTCGTGCCACACATCTCCCAAAGGGGATTTTTGTCCTACTTTTTAGTGACATTTTGGGAAACAATAAAAGGCCTATTTAGGCACAATTATAAATAACTTTCTTCACTCTTGAATATTCTGAAGAGATTTTTTCTTGGAGACTAAGTTTTCACCTCCATTGAGAAGAGGGTTTCAATCTAATTTTCTTGGTTAACACTTGTATGCTCAAATTGAACCTAGAACTTGAGATTCAGCTCTAATGGAGAAGATTTTGACTTACCCACCTAGTATATCTTTCTCCCTTTCTATGAGTGGATAAATTCTCTTGTCTACGGGAGTATTGATGATGGGTGCTTAAAAAATGGGTGTGGGTGTTATTTATTCTTGCTCATAATTGCTTAATTGGCATGGGTCCAGTAATTTCACCAAGTTTTAATCCTAAAATTGGTGGTTGCAAACATTAATTTTCATTACTTGACTATGTGATTGCTTGAGAAAAGATTTCATGGTTTCGGATGTGAATTTAATAGTGGGAACTTGGGATTCCACTCAAATTTGAGGCTAAAGATAGCTCTTATCGACGGAATCACCCATTTAAGGGCCTAAGCTAAAGATAGTGTGACCTCCCCAAGCTTAGATTAGTTCTTTATTGATCAAACCGATGATGCTCTAACCGAGATCATTGGATATAAAATTGTTGATCGAGAGATAAGCAATTCTTACCTATGTCCAATGCTACTTACGTCATTAAGCAAGAATAAGTATGAACTGATAATCACCCTATCCCATAACTAAAGCCCCATCGTATATGCATCCCTAGTCGTCTAGTCAACTTGGTACACCAGCTTTCATTTTATTGCTATTTAATTGAATTGTGATTGTAGTGACAATATCTCAATTCCCCCATCCTTTTACTTTATATTTTGAGCATTTACTCTCATTTTGAATTTAACTCAATACAATCTCTATTTAGCTACTCCAAGTGCCTTAGGTACGACCCCGACAGTCGTTGGGATTATAAATTTCTTTTTTATGCACGATCACCATGGACTCCAACTTTGGAGAGCATGATTTGAGCGTTCATTAAAAAATTCTTTGATGGAAAGCTAAGTTTTGTGTCGGTGGGTTCTCATCCTGGGTATTATTTCCTGAGGGAGGAGAACCAAGGTTAGATTCGAGACAAAGAAAAAGACAGAAATTAGTGGGATAGAGACAAGGATGGTGATCATTTCAATCACCTGAGTTTGAATCCCTATATCCCTCTGAATAAGGCGGACTCTCTCTACCAACCGGGCACAAGCAACCCCAGCCATTCCAAATTGGAGGACATGTTGTCCTTGGTTCTTAAGAAGGTGGACACCAGAAATACGGGAGTGAGCGAGCTAAAGAGTGAGGTCTCTACACTTCACCTAACTGTGAGCTCCCACTCAACCTCAATCAAGCATCTTGAGGACCAAATGAACCACCTCTCAAGCCAAATGAACCCGATGATGAAAGGGACATTGCCTAGTGACACCATCACCAACCCAAAGAATGATTGAGGATTGAGTTAGTATCATCGTGCTGCGACGTTAAATCAAGCGCTGCTTGGGAGGCAACCAAAGTTTCTTTAATTGTTTTTGGTTATCTTTTATTATTTTTGGTGTTTTTGTAGGAAATGCATGGATGGGAAAATGAACAAGGGAAAGCAGGGCAAAAATGGGTTGTGCGGCGGACTATGCGTACCACGCAAGCAATTATGCGTGTCATACAGCACACCGCATGCCAAAGCAAAAGGCCTGAAGGAAATTTGAAAAATTTAAGGCGATGTGTGTTGGGTCATGCAGACCGTATGATTCCAAATATGCATCGCACCTCCAATTGCACGGTGATACAGATGCCTGGGAAAACCCAGGGGAGAAAAAAGGGCATGTGCGATATGCCATGCGGTCTGTACCTTGTCTGGTGTGAATCGCACGTTGTGGTGCACGGAAGGTAAATGTGAATTTTAATTGACCTAACCCATTGACCTACCTGACCCGGTGATGACTCGGCTGACTTTTCTTCTTCTTTTTCTTTTAAAACTGCCTCTTCTCTTCTTCTTCCACCATCTTTTCTCTCAAACTCTCAAATTTTTCTCCCAAAACTCTCTCTAAATCCCTCAAACCTCCCCAAAATCTTCTCCTCCTCTCACCCACCATCTCTACCACTACATCACCACTGCCATCGTCATCTCTCTGAAAGGGTTTCATGGGTCACCATTGTTGAAGAACAAAAAGCTTTAATTTTTACTCCTCTCATCATAATCTTCACTTGTGGTAAGTTCCCTAACGTTAAATACTTGTTTTTATGAAGGTTGGAAACTCATATTATGAAGCATGCTTAGTAGAATTGCCATGTTGATTTTGGGTGAGATTCGAAAATTTTGGGTCCCCAATTCTAAGTTGTATTGATGATA
The DNA here is from genome assembly GCA_003996215.1 of Jaltomata sinuosa. Taxonomy (NCBI): domain Eukaryota; kingdom Viridiplantae; phylum Streptophyta; class Magnoliopsida; order Solanales; family Solanaceae; genus Jaltomata; species Jaltomata sinuosa. The sequence goes on along the minus strand of QJPP01007505.1, from coordinate 99,979 downwards.
TTGCTATGTGTCAACTTGGTAGAAATTTAATTTTGGTAATACATGTTGATTGGTAGTGATTTTTAACCTTGAATTATGTGTTGGGGTGAACTCTGGGTAACCCCTTTATGATGGACAAATGATTTGGCCCGATGATAGATTGAGTGACGTCGTTCTTAAGGGCAAATCATCGTTTGTCATGAGGTTTTTGTGAAAATTTGTTATGGAGGCTGAATTTCGTTGATTGTATACCCACGAGTTTTATTGAGCATTCTATTTGGGGTATATGATCTTGTGCGGGGAGGGGGTTAATTGTTGCCAAAATTATGGGTGTTCATTGTGCAAGTGAGGGCTTGATGTTCCCGATGATAGATGGGGTAACGTCCATCTTAAGGGAAGTCATTGAGTTCATTTCTTGCTTGTTATTATGTCAATGAAAATCCAGGGAAGCCTGAGTACCCGGAAGTTATGGTCATGAGATCCCTTGTCCCCCTTGTTTGATATTGATTGGGTTGTTATGTGGTACCCAGTGCCTAAGCACATCTTGCTCTATGGATCACATGCGGAATTCACAAGAACACAAGGAACCAAAAATTTCAATTGTGCCTTTGTGAGTTTCGCATGAGATGCATAGATCTTGATGTATGGGTCGCATGAGGCATCGCACCAAGTTTAAAAGATAGTGCCAGTCACTGATCTGAAGGGCGACGCTTGGTGCGACACGCACTTTGGATGGTGCGAATCACACTAGCTTCGCACCTTGACGGGAAATCCCTGTAGGTTTCTGTTTGCTTATGTGAAAGCACATGCGACGCACACTCTCGCTGGTGCATTTAGCATATGGTCCGCATAAGCCAACAGTTACCTACTTTGTTTTTCTAATCCATTACATTCCATCCTTTGTAGTTTGTTAACTTCTTCTTAGGTTTTGTTTGTGTTTTGGCTCACAATCTATGGATACAGAACATGTCTTCTAGCAGGAGAAACACGGGAAGCCAACCTAGGCAAAGGTCTGCTGCTGAAGAAGCAAGGCTCCACTTTAGGGTAGAGGGCATGAAAGCCTTCTACAAGCGGGAAAAATATAGAGGATTCAATAAGGAGCAAAGTTTTAACTTGGGAGAGGTCAGAGATGAGCTACCTAACATGCATCGGCAATTTTCTGAACGAGAGTGGCACCCCTTTCAAGATGTACCCAATGGGTACTATGAGGAAGTCGTGCAGGAATTCTTCGTGGATTATCAGGATACACAGGACTCCAATGGATACAAAGGGCCTGTAGGGAAATTTCCCAACCTGGATTCAGTCATAGTCAGGGGCAAGAGAGTTAGCATCACCCCCGCTGCCATCAATACTATCTATTGGGTACACCTAATTGACCCTTCACCAACCCTCATGGCCAAGTTGATGGCTGACTCAAAGCCATATCAGGAAATATCTTCCATCATTGCTCAAGACGTTCCTCTTTGGTCCACTGTGGGGGGTGATATCCTGAGATGAACTCTGCACTTTGAAGCCCGACTGTGGTATGATCTAGTTTGTAACAGGTTCCTCCCCTCTCAAAATGATCAAAACATAACTCAAGAGGGTGTCATTCAAGTTGCTGCCATCATGACGGGAGAACATGCGAATTTTGGAGAAATTACAGCCATGGTTATCAGGAGAAAAGCCCGCAGGGGCAAGGATGCATTCCCTTTCCCAGTGTTGATTGGTAAGTTATGTGCTAAGGCAAAGATTCCCTACCTCAATTGTGAAAAAGTCACCCACATTGTGGGGGTGATTGATCTTGATAAGAAAACTGACAGGAAGCCCCCCGATTTAAGAGGCAAAGGACTGAGGCATTAGCGGAGGCTGCGAGTGATAATCTTGATGCTAGAGTAGATGCTCCATCCCCCTCCAGGGCTACTTCTGAGGCACGTACACATGCCCTATCCCCCTCGATGACCAGAATTAGCCTTCAAGACATGGTGAACAAAACTCATAGCCATGAGAAGCAGCTTGCCGACCTAGCTGCTAAGCTACCCGGTATGATAAACAAGGTTGTCAAGAGTGCAGTTAAGGGGGTGGTGGATAGCTTGAACAAACTGTGTAAGAGGGTTGATGTCATGGAGGGGGCAATCACAACACTCCAGAGAGATGTTGACAAAGCCAAAGGCAAAGTTCTGGTGGTAGAAGCAGATCTGACTACCTTACCTTCACCTCGTTCCATTCCCAGACCCTTGGATAGCTTATTTGCAGCCTATGCGGATGAAGAATTGCCTGTAAATGAGGATCAAGAGTTGGGGGATGATCAAGATCTGGATTTTTAGAGGGTTCTCCATGCCTCTACACTTTCTGCGCACTCCCGAAAGGGTGGTGCTGGCCTGAGTGAGAGAGTATCAGATGAGGAGACAGCTACAGATGATGATGATGATGATGATGATGAGGCCTAGTCCTCCAGGGAGTTCCACCCCTTATTCTTGCACTAAGAGCATTAAGGGCAATGCTCTTTTTATGGGAAAGGGGTGGCTTTACTTGCTTTTGTTGGTGCCCGTGAGTGGGCTTGAGATATTTTATTTCCCTTGTTGGGCCTCGTTGACATTCTGCTAGATTTCATTCGGCCCTTGTCGGGCATATTTGGATGATTATGATGTTTATTGCCCTTGCTGGGCCTTTATATTATGTTTTATTTTTACCTTGAGCTTATTTGTGCCCTTGCCGGGCTTGATTTTTGTTGATTGAGATTGTGTTGCCGGGCTGGTCTTACATGCTCTATTGTATTACTACCCGTTCTTTGTAAAAGCACTAAAGGCCTACGCCGAGGCTTGTTTTGAATGAATCATGAGCGCGCAATTTGGATATCGCCTTGTTAATAGTAGTTTAGAAATAAACTCCGAGAGTTTTCTTAATACCACAGTTCTTTCCCAAGGAGCAAGAGTTTTGATTATTTTCTTTTTCTTCTCTTTTGTTTTTGTTTGTCGAACCGGGTTGGTGTTTCCCTATGATAGATTGAGAGGCGACTTTATTAAGGGAAAATGCCAAGTTTTAGTTTTAGAATTGAGACCGTAGTTACTTGTCTCAAAATGGGCCCACCAAAAAAATTTCTCTTGGCAAATTATTTTGAAAATAAAAGAAAAGAAGGGAAATGAATTTTTGAGGAAAAGCATTATCTTGTCATGACTTGCACACTCTCGCTTTGGCTTGATTGACTCACAAACGAGTGTGTAATGAACTCGGAATAGCTTGTCAAAAATCATTTGCCCCAATTGATTGTAAGACTAATGAAAGAGGTCTTGTGGCATGATGCCTTGTGTGGTGAGACTTTACCTTGATTCTTGTGCAAAAGTGTCGTCTAGAAGTTGCCCAAAATATGATTCAAGGCAAAATTCTAGGTGTGATCGAGCTTGGAAGATGACCTTAGGCCCTTTTTGATAGCCACTTCACCCAAATGACTTCTCACGACATCAAATCCTAGTGAACCCCTTTGAGCTTGCGACCGTTCTTTGGCACCTTTTAACACCTTGACCTTCTTGGAACCTCTATTTTGGCACCCATCCTCCCTAATTGCTTGAAAATGAAATGTAGGCTAAAAGCCTAACTTTGGGGGTAAACAAAATACAACATAGGCAAATGCCTAAGTTTAGGGGTGCATGTGATAAAATAAGGAGAAGAAAAGAAGTGCACTTCAAGTGCAAGGTAGCACTTTAACTTCGAATTGGAAAAATTGCTCCAAAAGATCAATCCAATGAGAAAATTAAAAAGCAAAAATAGGTGCTACCAAATGAAGGCGGTATAAGGAGTTTGAATGATCATGAGTAAAAAGGAGAAATCTTGGGTTGTGAGGGGGGGAAATAAGGTGAAGTTGAAATCCAAAAATGTGAGCGGTGTTCGAAATAAGAACAAAGAGCATTAGGGAGGTGTAGTCACTTGAACCAAATGATATCCTCACCTTAGCCCTAGCCAACATCGTAACCCACAAATCCTTGGTGATTTCGAGCTTAGCCACCCTACATTAGTGGAGATATACATGAAAGGCAAGCCTATGGTTCGACGCGTATGCACTTGAACTTCCTTGAGAGAGTGAGAGTCTTTTTGGTTCTCCTATAATCCAGTATTTTGTGAATTGAATGATTGTGAGTGGGATTCTCTCTTGTGGTGAGTGGAATCATGCACTCGAATTGAAACATAGAGTCTCTATTTCAATTGAGGGGAATGAATGAGACAAGTTGTGTGGCGAATCTCGAGGCAAACCTTGACAGTCCATGCCAATGACTTGAGAAGCTTAAATGTCTTGTTTTGAATGGCAAAATTCCCTTGATTTTGAATGAGATATGATGTCCTTTTGGAAAAGGTTTTGAAATGATCAATCGTCTTGAATTTATGGTGGTTCAAATTGAGATGAGCATAGTAGTTGAGTCATTTGCTTGAGTCTTTCGCTTATTCTTTTTCTTAATTTTTAGTGTAGAGTAGTCTTTTGTACCTTGATTGAGCCTAGAGGATAATTCATTCCTTGTCTTGTGAGTATCTTGCTTGAGGACAAGCAATAGTTCAAGTTTGGGAGTTTGATAAGTCAGTAATCTACCAACTTATTAAGCCTATATCCATAAATTATTGCTATGTTTTGAATAGATTTAGAGGTTCTTATGGCCTTTATTAATGTCTATGCAGGTACTTTTGATAGATGATGATAAACAAGGAAATGGACCCAAAAAGAGTTCAAAAGGAGTGAAGTGTGAAGCGTTCGGAAAAGCTGAAGATTCTAACTGAAGATGCAGTGGTCGTGCGACACGCACATCTCAAGGTGTGAACCGCACCTCCTCCGCATAGAGCTACAAAAATCCTGAAGAATCTGTTAAGGGATGCGGTTACTTGTGACACGCACATCACAAGGTGCAAACCGCACCCCTTTCACATGGAGCACCCAAAGAAAGCTGAAGTCACTGGTTCAACTGAAGGCAGTGTGTGACGCGCATATCACAATGTGCGAACCGCACTTCACGCCACACACCTCACGAAGGGCATTTTTGTCATAATTTTTAGTGACGTTTTGAGAAACTATAAGAGGCCTATTTAGGCACAACTGTAAATAACTTTCTTCACTCCTAAATATTCTGAAGAAGTTTTTGCTTGGAGACTAAGTTTTCACCTTCATTGAGAAGAGGGTTTCAATATAATTCTCTTGGTTAACACTTATGTGCTCAAATTGAACCTAGAACTTGAGATTCAGCTCTAATGGAGGAGATTTTGACTTACCCAGTTGGGATATCTTTCTCTCTTGCTATGAGTGGCTAATTTCTCTTGTCTAGGGGTGTACTGATGATAAGTGCTTAACAAATGGGTGTGGGTGTTATTTTTTCTTGCTTATAATTGCTTAATTGACATGGGTCTAGTAATTACACTAAGTTTTAATCCTAAAATTAGTGGTTGCAAACATTAATTTTCATTACTTGACTATGTGATTGCTTGAGAAAGGATTTCATGGTTTCGTATGTGAATTTACCAGTGGGAACTTGGGATTCCACTCAAATTTGAGGTTAGAGATAGCTCTTATCGACGGAATCACCCATTTAAGGGTCTAAGCTAGAGATAGTGTGACTTCCCCAAGATTAGATTGGTTCTTTATTGATCAAACTGATGATGCTCTAACCGAGATCATCGGATATAAGATTGTTGATCGAGAGATAAGCAATTCTTACCTATGACCAATGCTTCTTACGTCATTAAGCAAGAATAAGTATGAATTGATAATCACCCTATCCCATAACTAAAGCCCTATTTGATATGCATCCCTTGTCGTCTAGTCAACTTGGTACACCCTCTTTCATTTTATTGCTTTTTAATTGAATTGTGATTGTAGTGACAACATCCCAATTCCCCCATCCTTTTACTTTATATTTTGAGCATTTACTCTCATTTTGAATTCAACTCAGTACAATCTCTATTTAGCTACTCTAAGTCACTTGGGTATGACCCCGACACTCATTAGGATTAGAAATTTTATTTTGCTTCACGATCGTTATGGCCTCCAACTTTGGAGAGCACGATTTGAGCGTTCATCATATGTTAGTTATAGGAATTGTACTCTAACAATGAGATTTTGTCACGACCCAAAACTGGGCCATGATGGCATCTACATAACCCCCCCATAGACAAGCCAAAACCCAACCATTGCGAAAGACAGTAATAATAATTAAACTAAGGAAATGCGAAAGATACAAGAAAAGACAGGGCCAATAGCATATATACGTACCAGCGTACAAAATATATAAAAGATGGACCTAAAGTGACCGAATAGACAAAACAACACGAGAATCGACTCGGACTTGGTGTCATTAGTACAAGAGCGACTAAGCAAAGAGTAGCTATACAATAGACTCTGTCTATCCAAAATACAGAATATACAAGATGGAAACATGTAAAGTCTCCCAAAAGTGTCGGGAGCTCACCGCGATCCAAACTGCAACAGGCCTCGAGTGACAGGAAGGTCAATGGGGGTGGCTCGTACTAGGTGCTGCATCAGAAAAAAATACAGAGTGTAGTATGAGTACCAAGACAACGGGTGCTCAGTAGGCATCATACGCCGACCGAGCGCATAAAGATAATGTATAAATAATAGATACAGGAAAGCAGCTAAAATTACTGGGATCCACCTAAATCTAGTTATAAAGACGAGCACATATCAGTAATCCAACAAGGTGAAGAACATACAAGATCAAGCCAAATCCAGAGACAATCCACGTGCCAAAGCGAATGCAATGCGATGCACGATGATGCATGCGTGAATGCAATATAATATAAATCCGGAATACCTCATCAGGCGCCCGTAATACCGCATCGGACTATGCATATATATATGTGAAAATAAAATACCCGAAATAATGCATCGGGCAATGCATATATATATATATATATATATGAAAGTAAGATACCCGAAATAATGCATCGAGGGTCCAGAATACCACATTGGACTATAAATATATGCATAAAATAATATATTTTTTCCATTTTCCTTCATAAATCTAAAGTAATACTCAAAGCAATTTGTTTAAGTCAAAAATTCACCACAACCGTAGTAAAGCCTCATTTCAAACCAAAATCCTTGAAAAACATTTCCATGTTGTACCAATGATATGCCATGAAATGTGAGTATGAAATATTCACAAACAGAGAAAGACCACACACCATCAAGCAAAACGGGGCAAATATACCCGCCAAACCAAGAGAACTGACCTGGAACTCCGTCCAAATCCAAGCCATGGCCTCGGGCTCACAGTTACACACAATGATAGAATAAAGCAGGTAAAATAGAACGTAAAAGCGAAAACCACCGGGAATCTCTACTCTACCTCTAAAGCATCCTAAAAGCATACTAAGGGTTCTATACTAGCCAGACAGATAAAGCAAGCTCCTAGGCTAAGGATAGCCTAACGGTTCTAGACTAAAACCCAAAATGGCCAATTAAAGTGATGAACAGGATTTAAGCCTAAATTCTACCTAATATCCCACCTAACGTTCCAGTAACACATAAATATATATAAATTAACTAAACTCAGTCTAGAAGGTAAACTGTAACCTACCTCAGGGCCGAACTGCAAGCACGGACCATCACTCGTGTGCCTTTCCCTTTTGAACAGCTTCAGAAAGCTACCACGCTATCAAGAACACAATCCATGTGTCAAAACAAGAAGAACAACACCCATATTACTATACGAAAAATTGGGCTGGGAATCGGGTCAGAAAAATGACCCTCGGGGCTCGTGCAATAAAATAGAAAACTAATTTCACAATTATGCTCGCGATGGGTTAAGGAACCTATGCCCAAAGTTTAGGCGTGAACGGAGCTCGTTTCGGGGCCTAAAATATCCCCGAAGTGCTACTAATTCACGAGATCAACACGGGAAAAGCTCGAAATTAAGGGCGGAAGCTTACCCCAACCAAGAGAAATATGTCGCGTAGGTGAGGTGTACGAACTCAAGAACTTGCAGGCCCAAGAATCAGGTTTCTACAAGAGATGGCCAAATTTTAAAAATTAACAACAATGGAGATTTAGCGGGAGAATTACGAGAATTAACACGAAAGGAGGAGAGGGGTGACGAGGGAACTTACCGGGTGAAGAATACTGAAGCAAGGGAGCTGGAAATTTGAGCTTGGGAGCTCAACTATGAAGTTTCTCGAAAATGTGAAGGAGAAAATAAAGTATGAGTTTTAAATAGATGCTAGGGTTCCTTCATCGCGATCGCGATAGGACCCCCGCATTTGTGGAGAAGAGCTGGCCAAACCATCGCGATCGCGACGATCCAGCCCGCGTTCACAAAGAGGAAAGCTAAGCCGGGTCCCAGCCGGCTTCATCGAAGCCTTGTGATCGCGAAGACCAAAAAGGTCTGCAACTTAATGCAGCAACCAGCAATAACACCAACGCCAAAGAACTTTCGATGGACCCTCGGGATTCATCTGAAACCCCGTGAACACAAACCAACCATGCTGCCCTACCAGAAATGGCATTTCGGACTCAATGGAATCGACAAAACTCCAAACGGAGATCATTTTAACAAAAAGTGGGCCCCACACGCAAAACTAACTCAGAACTCAAAACCCAAAAATAAGTCGGGAATCCCCGGGACTCGAACCAAAGGTCCCCCTAGCCCAAAGTTGACATTTCAGAGCTAACAACGCTAACAGATTTTCCATCTGAGGCCGTCTTCTCTGAATGTTGACCAAAGTCAACCCCACTAGCCAAACTGGCTTGAAAACAAAGAAAGTAACACAAAATCCAATCGAAAGCTTTCTGACCCAGACCAATGGTCCCACTAGACCAAAATCCCCGTTCCGGAGCCAACGTAACTATCGAAATTTGATTCTGAGCATGTTAACCGAGAAAGTTGACCAAAGTCAAAGATTTTCTAAGTTCAAGGTCTAAAATAGAGAAATGGTCATAACGACCTAACGAATGGCCCGGGCACCAAACCGTCAGTCCCGGCAAGTCATAAATGACCTATAGCCACTGAGGGAAAGCTCGAAATACAGAAAAAGCATGAAAAATAGAAAATGACCTGGAGGGCCATTACAGCATCCACTACTAAAAGAATCTGCATCCGCGAAAGTTAGAAAAAGGATAGTACCTGAAGACTCGAAAAGATGAGAATAACGAGTCCGCATATTGGTCTCGATCTCCCAAGTATCCTCCTCAAAAGGACGATACCTCCACTGATTCTTAACTGACGAAATCTCCTTGGACCTCAACTTTCTAACCTGCCTGTCCAAAATAGCAACAGGCTCCTCCTCAAAGGCTAAGGACTCATCCAACTGAACCGACTCTAACTGAAGCACATGAGACTCATCCGGAATATACTACCGTAGCATAGAGACATGTAACACAGAATGCACACTCGAAAGAGCAGGGGGCAAGGCTAACTCATAAGCAACCTCTCCCATATGACGAAGGATCTCGAATGGCCCGATAAAACTCGGACTGAGCTTACCCTTCCTCCCAAACCTCATCACGCCCTTCATGGGCGATACCCGAAGGAACACACAGTCACCCACCATGAACTCTAGATCTCGAAATCTCTATTTAGCATAACTCTTTTGCCTACTCTGGGTAGTGCAAAGCCTCTCCTGAATAACTCAAACTCTATCTATAGAATCACGAAGCAAGTCGGTACCCCAGGCCTAACCTCGAAGGCATCAAACCAACCTACCAGAGATCTGCACCGCCTTCCATACAAAGCCTCGAACAGAGCCATCTGAATACTAGAATGGTAACTATTATTTTATGCAAACTCTGCCAAGGCTAAACACTGGTCCCACTGACCCCCAAAATCAATAACATAGGCTCGCAATATATCCTCCAGAACGTGGATAGTACGCTCTGACTGACCATCTGCCTGCGGATGAAAAGTAGTGTTAATCTCAACCCTAGTACCCAACTCTCTCTGAATAGACCGCCAGAAGTGCGAGGTTAAATGAGTACCTCAGTTGGAGATGATAGAAACTGGCACACCATGCAAACGGACAATCTCTTGAATATAGATCTGAGCCAACCTCTCAGAATCATTGGAAGTCTGAACCGGCAGAAAGTGAGCAGACTTTGTGAACCTATCCACAATAACCCAAATAGCATCAAATCTCTGCAAGGTGCATGGCAAACCGACTACAAAGTCCATGGCAATTCACTCCTATTTCCACTCTGGGATGGGTAGCCTCCCAGACAAACCACCGGGCCTCTGGTGCTCAAACTTCACTTGCTGACAGTGCAAGCACCTCGATACGAAAGCTAAAATAACCCTCTTCATACCACACCACTAGTAGTGCTGCCTCAAGTCATGATACATCTTAGCTGCCCCGGGATGAATGGAATATCTAGAACAGTGAGTCTTCTCAAATACCAATTTGACCAAGTCACCAACTCTAGGAACACAGATACGACCCTCGATCCTCAGAATACCCTCTGAATCCAAAGTCGCCTTCCTAGCCTCACCGCTCAACACTTTGTCACGAATGATCCTCAACCTCACATCATCAAACTGTTGTGCCCGAATTTTCTCCAACAAGGAAGATCTATCCTTAACACAAGCAAGAATATGGCTCGGCTCAGAAATGTCAAGTCTAACCAACTTGTTAGCCAAGAACTAGATGTCCCAAGCTAAAGGTCGCTCCTCTGTTGCCATGAAAGCCAAGCTACCCATACTCACCGCCTTTCGGCTCAAGGCATCTGCCACTACGTTTGCCTTGCCGGAATGATAGAGAATAGAAATGTCATAGTCCTTCAGTAACTCCAACCACCTATGCTGCCTCAAATTTAGATCCTTCTGGCTAAAAATGTACTAAAGACTATGATGGTCATTAAAGATCTCACAATGCACGCCATAAATATAATGCCTCCACATCTTCAACGCAAAGACTACCACGGCTAACTCCAAGTCATGTGTGGAGTAGTTCCTCCCGTGAACCTTCAACTGTCTGGAAACATATGCAATAACCTGGATCTGTTGCATCAACATACAACCCAAACCAATACCCGACGCATCACAATACATGGTGAAACCTTGACCCTCGACCGGAAAAGTAAGAATCAGAGCTGAAGTCAACAAGGCCTTAAGCTTCATAAAGCTCGCCTAACACTCATCTGACCACTGGAAGGGAATATTCTTCAGAGTCAATCTAGTCAATGAAGTTGCTATCGAAGAAAATCCCTCCACAAACCATTTGTAATAACCTTCTAACCCGACAAAACTGCGAATCTCGGTAGGAGAAGTAGGCCTAGCCCAATCACGAACTGTTGTAATCTTCGCCGGATCTACCATAATCCCATCAGTGGACACCACGTGCCCCAAGATTGCCACAAACTCAAGCCAAAACTCACACTTAGTGAATTTGTCATACAACTGATGGTCTCGCAAGGTCTGAAGTACAACTCTAACATGTTGCTCATGCTCCTCTCTACTCCTCGAATATATCAGAATGTCATCGATGAACACAATCAAAAACAAGTCCAGGTAGGTACTGAATACACGGTTCATCAACTCCATAAATGCTGCTGGGGAATTAGTCAACCCAAAAGACATAACTAGGAACACATAATAGCTGTATCGAGTCCTAAATGCAGTCTTTGGGATGTCCTCAGCCCTAATCCTCAACTGGTGATAACCGGACCTCAATACTATCTTAGAGAACACTGCTGCACCATGTAGCTGATCGATCAAATCATCAATACGCGGCATTAGATATCTATTCTTAATGATCACCTTATTCAACTGCCTGTAGTCGATACACATACGCATAGACCCGTCCTTCTTCTTCACAAAAAAAAACCAGAGCACCCCACAGAGACACACGAGGCCTGATGAACCCTTTACTAATCAGATCTTGGAGTTGATCCTTAAGCTCCCTCAACTCAGCTTGTGCCATCCGATATAGCGGAATGGAAATGGGCTTGGTGCCCGGCTCAACATCGATGCTAAATCAATGTCACGATCGGGAGGAAGACCCAAAAGATCATAAGGAAACACATATAAATACTCGAAAACCACAGAAACAGACTCAAGAGGAGGTGCGGTGGCACTAGTATCATGGACGCAGTCAAGATAAGCTCAGCACCCCTTCCTAACCAATCGCTGGGCGCTCAAAAAAGATATAACTCCCCTCGGCATGTGGCTATTGGCTCCCTTCCATATGATAGGAGGGATACCAGGCATCCGAAGAGTAACAGTCTTGGCAAAGCAATCCAAGACTGCATGATAAAGAGACAGCCAATCCATGCCCAAGATCATATCAAAATCCAACATATCAAGAACAACTAAGTCTACCCACGTGTCATACCCAGAGATAGTCACCACACAGGCCTAATACACCTAATCTACTACTAAGGAATCACCTACTGGGGTAGATACACACAATGGCACAGGCAAAGACTCACAAGCAGACTCCAGACGAGTAGCATAATAAGCAGATACATATGAGAATATAGACCCTAGATCAAACAAAATAGAAGTAGACTGATGGCAAATGGATGTCGTACCTGTGATCACAGCATCTGAAGCCTTGGCCTCTGTCCGGCCCGAAACTGCATATATGTGGCTGATAAACGCTCATATTATGCTCTCTAATTAAGAGGCCATGGCGATCGTGCAGTAAAACCAAATTTATAAACCCAATGGATGTCAGGGTCGTAACCAAAGGAGTTGACTTAGCCAACTAGAGATTGTATGAGTTGATTTCAAGGTGAGAGTAATTGCTTAAACAAAAAGTAAAAGGATGGGGGGAATTAGAAAAGTTGTCACTACTAACACAATTCAACAAAAAGCAATAAAACTAAAGATGGGTGTACCAAGTGATTTAGAAGACTAGGGATGCATATCCGATGGGGCATTAGCTATAGGATGGGGTAATCATTAATTCACTTCTACTTTCACTTATTAACATGAATAGCGTTGGTCATAGGTGTGAAATGCTATATGTCGATCAACATCCATATTTCCGATGATTTCGGTTAGAACATCATCGGTGTGAGAAACAATCAACCAACATTAGCTTGGGGAGGTCGTCCTATTTCTAGCTCGGACCATTAAATGGGAGATTCCGGCGATTAGAGCTATTTCTAGCCTCCAATCTAGATGGATTCCCAAGTACCCACTAGCAATTTCACATCCATAACTATGAAATTCTCTCCCAAGCAATCACATAGTTAAGTAATATAAATTAATGTTTTCAACCACCAATTTTAGGATTAAAACTTGGTGAAATTACTAGACCCATGTCAAATAGGCAATTATAAAGGTGAATTAACAACACCCACAACCATTAGCTAAGCACCCATCATCAATACACCCCTAGACAAGAGAATTTAGCCACTCATAGTAGAAGAAGAAGAGATACCATCTGGGTAGGAAAAATTCCCATCCATTAAAGCTGAATCTCAAGTTCTAAAATCAAATTAGGCATACAAATTGTTTACAAAGCAAAAACTATCCTCTAAGAATCAGGTCTGAAGTATTGTATATACAAATTGAGCCTAAAATAACCTTTTATATGTTCCCAAGTCATCACATAAAATTAGGACAAGTTTGCCCTTTTGGAGATGTGCGATGCGAAATGTGGTTCGCACGTCGTGATGTGTGTTTTGCATATCTGCTTCAACTAGACCAGTGACTTCAGCTAAAATTATGGGCTTTGTGCGAAGGTGGTGCATTTTGCACCACAGAATGTGCGCGTCGCACAGCGACCGCACTTCTTAGCAGAATCTTCAGCAACTTTAGTGGCTTGATGCAGAGGAGGTGCGAACCGCACCTCGGCTTGTGCGTGTCGCACAGCCACCGCATCTTGGTTCAGATTCTTCAGTTTTTCTCAACTCTTCACACTTAGCTCCTTTTTGGCTCTTTTTGGGTCCATATCCTTGTTCTTCATCTTCTATCAAAAGTACTTGCATAGACATCAATAAAGGCTATAAGAACCTCCAAATCAATGCAAAACATAGCAATAATTCATGGATATAGGCTCAATAAGTTTGTAGATTACCGACTTATCAAATCTCCAAACTTGAACTATTGCTTGTCCTCAAGCAAGATACTCACAAGGCAAGGAATAAATTATTCTAAGGCTCAATCAAGGCACAAAAGACTACTCTACACTAAAAATTTAAGAAAAAGAAACAAACAAAAGACTCAAACAAAGGACTCAACTACTATGCTCATCTTAATTTGGACCACCACAAACTTAAGGAAATTGGTCATTTCAAAACCTTTTACAAAAGGACATCATTTCTCTTTTAAAATCAAGGGAATTTGCCATCCAAAACAAGACATTTAAGCTTCTCGAGTCATTGACATGGACTGTAAGGTTTGCCTCAAGATTCGCCACACAACTTGTCTCATTCATTTCCCTTAATTGAAATAGAGACGTTATGCTTCAATTCTAGTGCATGATGCCACTCACCACAAGAGAGAATCCCACTCACAATCATTCAATTCTCAAACACGGGATTATAAGAGAACCAAGAAGACTCTCACTCTCTCAAGAAAGTTCAAGTGTATACGCATTGAACCATAGTCTTTCCCTTCATGTAAATTGCCACTAATGCAGGTAGCCAAGCTCGGAATCACCAAGGACTTACGGGTTACGATGTTGGCTAGAGCTAAGGTGAGGATATCATTTGGTTCAAGTGACTACACCTCCCTAATGCGCTTTGTTCTCATTTCGAACACCGCTCACATTTTCCATCTCAACTTCACCTTATTCCTCCCTCGCACAACCCAAGATTTCTCCTTTTTAACTTATGATCATTCATACCTTATATCACTTTCACTTGGTACCACCAATCCTTGCTTTTCAATTTTCTCATTGGATTGATAGTTTGGAGCAATTTTCAATTTAAAATTAAGGTGCTACCTTGCACTTAAAGTGCACTTCCTTTCTTCTCCTCAATTACTCATATGCACCCCCAAACTTAGGCATTTGCCTATGTTATCTTTTGTTCCCCCCCCCCCCAAACTTTGGCTTTTAGCCTACTTTTCATTTTCAAACCTTTAGGGAGGATGGGTGCCAAGATAGAGGTTCCAAAAAGGTCAAGGTGTTGACAAGGTTCCAAAGAATGGTCACAATCTCAAAGGGGTTCAGTAGGATTTAATGTCATTGGAAAGTCAATTGGGTGAAGTGGCTTATCAAAAAGGGCCTAAGGTCATCTTCCAAGCTCGATTACACCTAGAATTTTGCCTTGAATCACATTCAGGGAAAGTTCTAGATGACACTTATGAACAAGAATCAATGTACAGCCTCACCACACAAGGCATCATGCCACAAGACTTCATTCATTAGTCCCACAATCAATTGGGGCAAATAACTTTTGACAAGCTATTCTGAGTTCATTACATACTCGTTTATGAGTCAATCAAGCTAAAGCGAGAGTGTGCAAGTCATGACAAGAGAATTCTTTTTCTCAAAAATTCATTTCCCTTCTTCCTTTCATTTTCAAAACTAAATTGCCATGAAATTTTTTTTGGTGGGCCCATTTCGAGACAAGCACTCACGGACTCAATTCTAAACTAAAACTTGGCATTTTCCCTTAAGAAAATTGCCTCTCAATCTATCATAGGGAAACACCAACCTGGTTCGACACACAAAAATAAAAGAAAAGTAAAAGAAAATAATCTAAACTTTTGCTCCTTGGGAAAGAACCATATTATTAAGAAACCCCTCGGAGTTTATTTCTATACTATTATTAACAAGGCGATAACCGAATTTGTGCTCATAATTTCATTCAAGAACAAGCCTAGGCATACGCATTTAGCATATTTGCAAGGCACGGGTGGTGGAATAATGGGGCATGTAAGACCAACCCGGCATACACTCAATAAAATTTAAGTCCAGCGAGCGCACATTTAAGCTCCAAGTAAAACAAAAGCATAATCTAAAGAAAAGAAACACAATGGCATCACAATCATCATCCAAAATGTGCCCGACAAGGGCCAAATAAAACTAAGTAGAAGTGTCAACTAGGCTCGACAAGGGTAATAAATTATCTCAAATCCACTCACGAGCACCAAAAGCAAGTAAATAAAGCCAACCCCTCCCCATAAAAGAAGCATTGCCCTCAATGCTCATAGTGCAATGGGAAAAAGGGTGGAACTCCCTGGAGGACTTAAACCTCATCATCACAATCATCAGCAGCAGCTTCTTCTTTAACATTTGAGCCATTCGAGCCAGCACCATCTCGTCGGTAGTTTGCAGAAAGAGTGGAATCACGAAGAGCCCACTAAAAATTAGGGTTCCCATCATCATCCAACTCTTGATACTCACTACCGAGCAGCTCCTTATCATCATAGGCAGCAAATAAGTCATCCAAGGGTCCAGGAATCTTTCGAGGTAGAGGTAATGTTATCAAATCTTCCGGCACTACCGAGCCTTTGCCCTTGGCTTTGTCGACATCTTTCTGAAGTTCAGAGATTTCCCCCTCTATGACATCAACCCACTTGCACAATGTGTTCAAGCTCTCTACCACCACCTTCATTGCATTCTTGACTGCCTTATTGATCATTCCGGGAAATTTTATGGCTAAGTCGGCCAGCTACTTCTCATGATTATGCGTCTTTTCCACCATAACCTGCAGCCCACTCTTAGTCATAGAGGGTGTGGTAGTATGTGGTCGTGCCTCGGAAGTGGTCTGAGAGGGAGATGAAGTGCCAACGCTAGCACCAAGCTCATCACTGTCAAGCTCACTCATTTTCTCAGTCCCTTGCTTCTTGAATCTTGGGGCATCTCTGTCTATCTTTTTGTCAAGATCAATGACCCCGATGGCATGAGTGAACTTGTAACAATAAAGAGTAGGAACATCAGCTTTAGCACACAGCTTGGTGATCAAGACCGGAAAAGGAAGGGAATCATTTCCGCGGTGGGCTTTTCTCTATATTACCATTGTTGCCACCTCTCCAAAGTTTACATGTTCCCCCGTCATGATGGCCTTGATTAGAATGGCACCCTCTTGAGTTATCTTTTGGTCATTTTAAGAGAGGAGAATACGGTTGCAAACTAGTCATACCAAAGCCGCGCCTCAAAAATCAAGGACCTCTTCGGGATATCTCCTCCCATGGTAGACCACACAGGGGTGCCCAAAATAATGGTGGGGGCTGTCTCCTGATATGGATTTGGTTCGTCCATCAGTCTAGCCATGAGGGATGGTGCTGGATCAATTAGGTGTTCCCAATAGATAGCATTGATGGTGGCGGGGGTGACAGACACTTTCTTGCCCTGGACGATGACCGCATCTAGATTGGGGAACCTGTCCTTAGGACCTTTATAACCCTTGGAATCTTGTATGGCTTGGTAAGCTGCAAAGAATTCCTGGACTATCTCTTCATAGTATCTGACGGGCACGTCTTGAAATGGCTGCCACTCTCTAATAGCAAACTGATGGTGCATATTGGGCAACTCATCTCCAACTTTCCCCAAATTAAAGTTTTGCTCCACATTAAAAGTTTTGTTTTTTTCTCGAGTGTAGTAGGCTTTCATGCCCTCTACTTCGAAATGGAGCCTTGCTTCATTTGCAGCCGACCTTTGTCTAGGTTGGCCCCCTGTGTGTCGCATGTTAGAAGACATATTCTGCAACCAGAGATTGTGAGCCAAGAGATAAAAACACAACCTAAAAAAAGTTAGCAACTACAAAGGATGGAATGCAATGGATTAGAAAAACAAAGTAGGTAATTGTTGTCTTATGCAGATCACATGTGAAATGCACCAGGAGGAATGCGTGTCGCATGTGTTGTCGCACAAGACCACAGAACCTTTAGGGATTTTATTTCAACTGTGGTGCAATGATGGTGAGATTTGCACCATCAAGAGTGCGTGTCGTACATAGTGTCGCCCCTCAGATCAGTGACCTGCTCATTCTTTTCAACTTTATGTGATGCCTTGTGTGCCCCACACATCAAGATCTGTGCATCGTATGCGAAACGCACAATCGCACAATTGGAATTTTTAGTTCCTTGTGTTCTTGTGAGTTACGCATATGATTCATAGAGCAAGATGTGCTTCGGCACTTGGCACTACACAACAACCAAATCACATTAAACAAAGGGGAAAAGGGATTATGACCTTAACTTCTGGGTACTCAGACTTCCCCGGATTTCTTTTGACACAAACACAAGCAAGAAAGGACACAACGACTTCCCTTAAGATGGATGTTACCTCGTCTATCATCGGGAACATCAAGCCCTTCTTGCACAATGGGTACCAATAAGCATAGCAACAATCAACCTTTCCTTCACCAAACAAACACCCCAAATAGATTTTCAACAAGGTTCATGGGCATACAATTAGCAACATCCAACCTCAATAGTCAACTATCAATCAAAACCTCATGACAAACGATGATTTGCCCTTAAGAACGACGTCACCCAATCTATCATCGGGCCCAGTCACGAGTGGGTTATTCAGACTTCACCCCAACACAGATTTCAAGGCTAAACATTACTACCAATCAACATGCATTCATAAAATCAAAGACCTACCAAGTTGATTCTAAGGTATATTATCAAAAACAACTAAAAACTAGGGACCCAAAATTTTCAAATCTCACCCAAAATCAACATGGAATTTATACTAAGCATGCTTCACAATATGAGTTCCCATAATTCCTAAAAACATGTATTTAACGTCAGGGAACTTACCACAAGTGAAGATTGTGAAGAGAGGAGTGAAAATTGAACCTTGTTGACTCCAAAAATGGTGACCCACAAGACCTTTTCGGAGAATGATGGCGGCGATGGTGGAGGCGTAGTGGAGGAGATTTGGTAAGATGAGAAGAAGAATTTGGGAGAGTTTGAGGGATTTAGAGAGAGTTTTGAGAGGGAATTTTGGGAGTTGTGGAGAAAGATGGTGGAAAAAGAAGAGGAGAGGCAGTTTTAAAAGAAAAAGAAGAAGAAAAGTCGGCCGGGTCATCTCCAGGTCGGGTCAATCAACGGGTTAGGTCAATTAAAATTCAAAATTACCTTCTGTGTGCCGCGACATGCGATTCGCACCATGCAAGGTGCGGACTGCATGGCGTATCTCACAAGTCCCTTGTTTCTTCCCTGGGTTTGCCCAGGCATCTGTTTGATCATGCGATGGAGGTGCGATGCACACTTGGGCTCGTGCGGTCCGGAGGGCCCAGCGCACATCACCTCCATCTTTTCAGATTTCTTCCAGGCTTTCTGATGTGGCATATGATAGGCTGTGCGACATGCACAATTGCCCGTGCGGTCCGCACAGTCCACCGCACAACCCCTTTTTCATTGCTTTCCCTTGTTTGATTTTCCATCCATGCATTCCTACAAAAACAACAAAAAATAACCAAAAACAAATAAAGAAACTTGGGTTGCCTTCCAAGCAGCGCTTGATTTAACATCGCGGCACGACGATACAACCTCAATCCTTAATCATTCTTTGGGTTAGCGATGGTGTCGCTAGGCAACGTCCCTTTCATCCTCGGGTTCATTTGGCAATAGAGGTGGGTCATTTGGGCCTCAAAATGCTTGATTGAGGCGCTTTGGGAGCTCACAGTTTGGTGAAGTGTTAAAACCTCACTCTTTAGTTCACTTACTCCCAAATTTGTGGTATCCACCTTCTTAAGAACCAAGGACAACATGTCCTCTAACTTGGATTGGCCGGGGTTGCTTGTGCCTGGTTGGTAGAGAGAATCAGATTTGTTTGGGGGGATGTAAGGATTAGAACTCAGGTGATTGAAGCGATCACCATCCTTGTCTCTGTCACGCCAATTGCCATCCCTCTCTTTGTCTCTAATCCAACCTAGATTCTCCTCCCGTGGGCAATAATACCCGGGGTGAGAATCCACCAACACAAAGAATAGCTTACTATCAACCTCAGTCATAAGCTCCACATCACTCACTTGAATCTCCGGTGTACTCACTGCATTCACCTTCTTAACACCACCAGCTCCCATGACATGTTTGGCCATCAAGTCGAGTTGCGTCATCATCTTGGCCATTGTTTCATCACGCTCATCCTCTTTCCTCCTCATATCATTTGATAAGACTGTTGAGGGTGTTCCCAAAGTTGGCACCTCTACCTCTCTCTTGTGCCATGCTTGGTTAGTCTTGGTCATTCGTTTTAATAGCACCTAGGCAATAGGGAATTCTAGATCCATGAAGGTGCCACCTCCAAGGTTATCAGCCACTAATTTGATCATGATGTTTAATGACCGGTAGAAGCTTTGGAGCAACACATTGTTTGACAACTCATGGTTTGGGCACAATAGAAGCTTCTTTTTGAATTGTAGCCAAACTTCATGAAGAGGCTCGTTCGGGAGTTGCCTAAAGTTGGTAATATCATCTCTTAGCTTCATCATTCAAGATGGAGGAAAGAATCTCGAGGTAAATGCCTCAACCAACTCGACCCAAGATATGATAGAGTCATCTGGCAATTCTTCCAACCACGTCGTGGCTTCCCCCATCAAGGAAAAAGGGAATAGGCACAATCGGATGGACTCTTGGGAGGTATGTTGGAAGATGAATGGTTGGTAAATCTCCACAAAATTCTGAATATGACAGTTGGCATCCTCATGTACTACTCCACCAAATAGGCCTTTCATTTGGATTAAGTGGAGCATAGTGCTTGTCACGTGGAAGACAATATTTCCCACCGTGGGGGGTAGGCGGATTGCACCTACACCTTCTTGTATCATAGGCTCGACAGTGTTGGCATTGTCAAAGCCACCAATGCTCTCATTATCATCGGCTTTGTCCATACCTAGCCTACTCAAACAACACAAACAACAAAATGTAAAAGAAAACAATAACTCTCAAGTTGACTTCAAAACAAAAATAAAAAAATAGCTAAAACTCAAGTCCTCGGCAACGGCACCATTTTTTATGAATGCTTAAATCGTGCTCTCCAATTAGGAGGCCACGACGATTGTGCAGAAAAACCAAATTTATAAACCCAATGGATGTCGGGGTCATACCCAAGGGACTTGACTTAGCCAACTAGAGATTGTATGATTTGATTTCAAGGTGAGAGTAATTGCTTAAACAAAAAGTAAAAGGATGGGGGAATTGGGAAAGTTGTCACTACTAACACAATTCAACAAAAAGCAATAAAACTAAAGATGGGTGTACCAAGTGATTTAGAAGACTAAGGATGCATATCTGATGGGGAATTAGCTATAGGATGGGGTAATCATTAATTCACTTCTACTTTCACCTATTGACATGAATAGCATTGGTCATAGGTGTGAAATGCTATCTCTCGATCAACATCCACATTTCTGATGATTTCGGTTAGAACATCATCGGTGTGATAAACAATCAACCAACATTAGCTTGGGGAGGTCGTCCTATTTCTAGCTTGGACCCTTAAATGAGAGATTCCTGCGATTAGAGATATTTCTAGCATCCAATCTAGATGGATTCCTAAGTACCCACTAGCAATTTCACATCCACAACTATGAAATTCTCTCCCGAGCAATCACATAGCTAAGTAATGTAAATTAATATTTGTAACCACCAATTTTAGGATTAAAACTTGGTGAAATTACTAGACCCATGTCAAATAGGCAATTATAAAGGTGAATTAACAACACCCACACCCATTAGCTAAGCACCCATCATCAATACACCCTTAGACAAGAGAATTTACCCACTCATAGTAGGAGAAGAAGAGATACCATCTGGGTAGGAAAAATTCCCATCCATTAAAGCTGAATCTCAAGTTCTAGAATCAAATTAGGCATACAAATTGTTAACCAAGAGGTTTTGATTGAAACCCTCTTCTCAATGGAGGTGGAAAACTGTTTACAAAGCAAAAACTATCCTCTAAGAATCAGGTCTGAAGTATTGTATATACAAATTGAGCCTAAAATGACCTTTTATATGTTCCCAAGTCATCACATAAAATTAGGACAAGTTTGCCCTTTTGGAGGTGTGCGACGCGAAATATGGTTCGCACGTCGCGATGTGCGCGTCGCACACCTGCTTTAACTCGACCAGTGACTTCAGCTGAAATTATGGGCTTCGTGCAAAGGTAGTGTGTTTTGCACCATGGAATGTGCGCGTCACACAGCGACCGCACTTCTTAGCAGAATCTTCAGCAACTTTAGTGGCTTCATGCGGAGGAGATGCAAACCGCACCTCGGCTTGTGTGTGTCGCACAGCCACCGCATCTTGGTTTAGATTCTTCAGCTTTTCTCAATTCTTCACACTTAGCTCCTTTTTGGCTCTTTTTGGGTCCATATCCTTGTTCTTCATCTTCTATCAAAAGTACCTGCATAGACATCAATAAAGGCCATAAGAACCTCTAAATTAATTCAAAACATAGCAATAATTCATAGATATAGGCTCAATAAGTTGGTAGATTATTGACTTATCAGTGGCTCCGACCACCACGACCACCTGACCTACCAGACTGAGGACCACCTCTAGTAACCTGGGGACAACCCCTACTACCCTGTGAACCACCCCTAGCTGGTGGTACTGGAGCACTGGGGGCCTGAACCAACTGATCATGTCGCCTAGGGTGCTGTACCGATGGGCACTCTCTAGCAAAGTGGCCTATCTCGCCACACTCATAACAACCCTGACCAAATGTACTCCACTGCATAGATTCGGCTGAATCAGAGCGACCACCATGACCTGTGGACCCTGAATGACCACCTCGTGGAGAAGGAACGATACTATGGCTACTCTGACCCTCAGTAGTCTGTAATACCTCCTGAACAGGCTGGCTTGATTGGAAATGCTACTGGTGCTGACCTCTACCATAGTAGTCTCTACCACGGCCCTGTGAACCGCTGAAACTGCCCTGGTGGCAGGGCCTCTTATCGCTTCCCCCTTGGGCCTCGCAAAGTACACCCTCAATAGTATGGGCATGATCAACTACCTCCAGAAAAGACTGACCGGATGCTACCATACCCTTTGTGGCCAAGCAGAGATTCAAGGTCAAACCTCGAACAAACCGGCATACTCTATCGTGCTCGGTGGGCAGAATCATAGCGGCGTGTCTGGACAACTGATGGAACCGAACCTCGTACTCAGACACAGTCATGGAGCCCTGCTCTAACCCAGCAAACTGATCCATCAGACGCTCCCTCATGCTATGTGGTACATACTTCTCCAGAAAGGCTGCAGAGAACTGATCCCAAGTAAGCAGAGGTGACCCGGTTGGTCTGCAAGAAACATATGACCTCCACCACTATTTTACTGGGCCATCCAGCTGAAACGCGGTGTAATCTGCTCCATGTGACTCAACTAACCCTAAATTATGTAACCTCTCCTGGTAGCTAGTCAGAAACTCATGCGCATCCTCTCTAGAAGCACCTGAAAACCTCGGAGGACCCAATATCAAGAACCTACCAAGCATCTTTTGCTCCTCAGAAGACATAACTGGAATGGCTGGAAAAGGGGGAGAAACTATAGGGACCGGTAATACCTCTAATCTGGGAGCCGCAGCAGCAGGCTCTACCGCCTGAGCTAAAGTCTGACACTCATATCGAACCTGAGAACCAATCGGAGTGCTCGGCAAAGCTGCTGGTGGAGTCATACCCTCAAGGAAACCCAACAATCGAACCAAGGTGTCCTACAATATTTGAGTAGCCACAAAACTTGCTGGATGCTAGGCTGGCTCCACATGCTCTGGCCCATACTGAACCTCATCCACTCTAACCTCAAGCTTTGGTGACGGTAGCCTACCTCGAGCCCGAGTTGGCGCTGCAACTCGTGCCCTACCCCGACCTCTGGGTCGACCTCTACCCCATCCCCTAGTTGGGGCTCTAACTACAGGTGTAGGGGCCTCGTCCTCACCCACTACAGATCTTGTCTGAACCATCTGAGAAAGAGTGAAACAAAGGTACTTAAAAGTAGATCAAGTCAAGAACGCACGACAGGGAATCAAACAAGACAATATATTTCCTAGGAATGTCCTATAGCCTCTCGTGGATTGGATACGGACGTCATCGTACCAATCCATGAGACTCTACTAGACATTTTTCTCTTGTACTGGCGAGACTGGTGAACCTAGTGCTCTGATACCACTCTGTCACGACCCCAAATCGATCCATGAGGCGTCTACATAACCCCCTGGTAGACAAACCAAAACCCAATGATTGCGAAAGACATTAATAATAATTAAACTAAGGAAATGCGTAGATACAAGAAACGACAGGGACAATAGCATATATACATGCCAACATACAAAATATACAAAAGATGGCCCTAAAGTGACCGAATAGACAAAACAACACAATAACCGACTTGGACCTGGTGTCACTAGTACAAGAGCGACTAAGCAAAGAGTAGCTATACAATACTCTATCTATCCAAAATACAAAATATAGACAGAATATACAAGATGGAAAGCAGGTAAAGTCTCCAAAAAATGTCGGGAGCTCACCGTGATCCGAACTGCAATAGGCCTCGAATGACAGGAAGGTCAATAGGGGTGGCTCGTACTAGGTGCTGCATCAGAAAAAGATGCAGAGTGTAGTATGAGTACCAAGACAACGGGTATTCAGTAGGCATCATAGGCCGACCGAGCGCAGAAAGATAATATATAAATAATAGATACAGGAAAGCAGCTAAAATTACAGGGATCTATCTAAATCTAGTTATAAAGCCGAGCACATATCAGTAATCCAACAAGGTGAAGAATAGACAAGATCAATCCAAATTCAGAGACCATCCACGTGCCAAAGCAAATGCAATGTGATGACGATGATGCATGCGTGAATGCAATATAATATAAATCTGGAATACCGCATCGGGCGCTCGGAATACCGCATCGAACTATGCATATGTATATGTGAAAGTAAAATAACCAGAATAACGCATCGAGCTATGCATATATATATATATATATGTGTGTGTGTGTGTGTGTGTGTGTGAAAGTAAGATACCTGAAATAACGCATCGGGGTCTGAAATACCGCATTGAACTATAAATATATGCATAAAATAGTATTTTTTCCATTTTCCTTCCAAAATCCAAAGTAATACTCAAAGTAACTTTTTTAAGACCAAAAATCACCAGAACCGTAGTAAAGCCTCATTTCAAACAAAAATATTTGAAAAACACTTCCATGTTGTACCAATGATATGCCATGAAATGTGAGTATGAAATATTCACAAACAGAGAAAGACCACACACCATCAAGCAAAACGAGGCAAAAATACCCTCCAAACCAAGAGAACTGACCTGGAACTCCGTCCAAACCCAAGCCATGGCCTCGGTCCCACAGTTACACACAACGATAGAATAAAGTGGGTAAAATAGAAAGTAAAAGCAAAAACCACCGGGAATCTCTACTCTACCTCTAAAGCCTCCTAAAAGCATACTAAGGATTCTATACTAGCCAGACAGATAAAGCAAGCTCCTAGGCTAAGGATAGCATAACGGTTCTAGACTAAAACCCGAAATGGCCAATTAAAGTGATAAACAGGATTTAAGCCTAAATTCTACCTAATATCAAACCTAAAGTTCCAGTAACACATAAATATATATAATCTAACTAAACTCAGTCTAGAAGGTAAACCGTAACCTACCTCGGGGCCGAACTACAAGCACGGACCGTCACTCGTGTGCCTTTCCCTTTCGAACAGCTTCAGAAAGCTACCACGCTATCAAGAACACAATCCATGTGTCAAACAAAGAAGAACGATACCATATTACTATACAAAAAATCGGGCTGGGAATCGGGTCAGAAAAATGACCCTCGGGGCTCGTGCAATGAAATAGAAAACAAATTTTACAATTATGCTCGTGGTGGGTTAAGAAACCCATGCCCAAAGTTTGGGAGCGAACGGAGATCATTTTGGGGTCCAAAGCAGCCCCGAAGTGCTACTAATTCACGGGATCAACACGGAAAAAACTCAGAATTAAGGGCGGAAGCTTACCCCAACCAAGAGAAATACGTCGCGGAGGTGAGTTGCACGAACTCAAGAACTTGCAGCCCCAAGAATCAGGTTTCTACAAGGGATGGTCAAACTTTACAAATTAACAACAATGGAGATTTAGCGAGAGAATTACGAGAATTAACACAAAAGGAGGAGAGGGGTGACGAGGGAACTTACCGGGTGAAGAATATTGAAGCAAGGGAGCTGGAAATTTGAGCTTGGGAGCTCAGCTATGGAGTTTCTCGGAAATGTGAAAGAGAAAATGAAGTAGGAGTTTTAAATAGCTGCCAGGGGTCCTTCATCGCGATCGCGACAGGACCCTCGCGTTCGCGGAGAAGAGCTGGCCCGACCATCTCGATCGCGACGGTCCAGCCCGCGTTCGCGAAGAGGAAAGCTGAGCCGGGTCCTAGCCGGCTTCATTGCAGTCGCGAAGATCAACCTTTGCGAACGCAATGGTCAAGGAACTAGATCATCACGAACGCGATGGGAGCCTCGTGACCCCGAAGACAAAAAAGGTCTGCAACTTAATGCAGCAACCAGCAATAACACCAAGGCAAAAGAACTTTCGATAGACCCTCGAGATTCATCTGGAACCCCGTGAACACAAACCAACAATGCTACCCTACCATAAATGGCATTCCGGACTCAACAGAATTGATGAAACTCCTAATGGAGATCGTTTTAATAAAAAGTGGGCTCCACGTCCAAAACCAACTCGGAACTCAAAACCCAAAAACAAGTCTGTAAGCCCCAGGACCCGAACCAAAGGTCCCCCTAGTCCAAAGTCGACATTCCGGAGCTAACAGTGCTGATGGATTTTCCATCCGAGACTGTCTTCTCCGAATGTTGACCAAAGTCAACTCCGCCAGCCAAACTGGCTTGAAAACACAGAAAGCAACACAAAATCCAACCGAAAGCACTCATACCTAGACCAATGGTCCCACTAGACTAAAATCCCCCGTTTCAGAGCCAACGGAACTGTTGAAATTCAATTTTGAGCACGTTAACCAAGAAAGTTGACCAAAATTGAAGATTTTCTAAGTTCAAGTTCTAAAATAGGAAAATGGTCATAACGACCTAACGAACGGCCCGGGCACCGAACCGTCAGTCCCGGCAAGTCATAAATGACCTGTAGCCGCTGAGGAAAAACTCAAAACGCAGAAAAAGAATGGAAAATGAAAAACGACCTGGAGGGTCATTACAGATTTTTATTGTTTAAGTAAATAACTATATAAGATAGTATTTTAATTGATTTAAGAGTGTAAAGTATTTAGACTTTTTACATAGTTAAAAAAGGAAAGACTTAATAAATTTTATTAATTTCGAATTTATTTCTATTTACTACGTCATTTAAAAAAATAATTATATAAGGTAGTATTTTAATTAAATTAGAAGTGTATTAAATATTAGGAGTTTTCACCTTTTACAAATAAGTAAATAATTATATAAAGTGGTATTTTAATTAATTTAAAAGTGTAAAATATTAGGACTTTTTACATAGTTGAAAAAGGAAAGGCTTAATAATAATAAATTTTATTAATTTTGAATTCACTTTTATTATTATTTTCATATATTTATTATAGTTAATATTCACTATTATAAAATAATAATAATAATAATAATAATAATAATAATATAATAAAAAAAATAGTAAAAAGATGATTCTATCTAAAACATAGACTTTTAATGAAGGGCAAAAAGTTCAAATCACATTATAAGGTCCTTCACACTTTTAATATAGTATAGATAGATAGATATAGATAAATAGATAGATAGATAGATAGATAAATATAGATAGATAGACTAGTTTCTATTATCTTGTTAATTATTAGAAAGTGTTTTGAATCAAAAGACGCTTTTGTCAGATATTAGAATATAATTAGATAATAATCTAAAATGAATTTGTATGTTAACCAACAACTCAATGATAGAAAGTATTGATCCATAAAATTATTATGCATCATAACATTTCAATCCTACTGATAATTAATCCTAAATGCAGACGTTGTATCCAATGCACTTTGTAAATAAATTTAACACATAGTAGACTTCAATTTAACAACTTGAATATTAGGTCCACGTCTCGGCATACACAAAATCCTATATCTTTCTCTTGATCGTCAGGTTAAGATAATTAGTTAATTCCTAATTTCTAATCTTATGTTCTTTTCATTTTTTTAGTGATCGTCTATGTTGGATATTAAAATTATTACAGGAGTCCACCAAATATTTTATGTCCTTACGGAGATCCCTTTTACCCTTTTATCCCTTATCTCTATACGACATTAAATATAATGTTAATTACACTAAACATCCCTATAATAAGATTCAATTTGGATAGATATACTTCCTATATTTTAAAATTAAATTTTTATAATGTAATATAGAAATTCTACTTATCACACTCTCTGTGAAGTATATCCGTGACTAAATATATTGAAATATAATTATTAAAAACTAAATAATTACGAATAAGAAGTTTTTATTAGATTTTCAGCTTCAAAAATTTGCATAAATTCATAATTGATGACTGGATCTCATGTCCTATATATGTCTTTGAAAAGTAATAAATCTTTCAGCTGATGCTCGTTGGTTTTGGCTCATAAGAAATTCTTCGTCATAGAATCAAATCCTCACTTAATTGAAAATTGAAATAATAATTTTTCTGGTGATTATAAATTTGCTAATTTTTAAAATAACAAAAATATCGCAAAGGCAGTAAAAATTAGAACACACTTACGTAATTATTGAGAACTTCAGAATTGCTTCTTTGCTGAAGGAAAGGAATTAGTTAGTTCCTATGTAGCATACTCCTTTGCTTACGGAAAGGAATTAATTAGACCTTACTTCTACTCCTTTAATTTATAAATAAGTGGTGTTTTTAGTTTGGTCATACCCCTTAATAAATTACGTATTTCTAAAAAATAAAGTATAATTTTACTAACTTACCCTTAATAAATATATAAAAATTTCTTTATTTAAAAATAATAAAATTAAAAAAACATCATTAATGTCTTCAAATTTTCTTCAATTTAAATTCATATTGCTATCAGTATTTACTTGGATCCCTAAAATTAGTCAAAGTGTCAATTGTTCTCCAAACAATCAGGATGTAGTGAGTTGAGTTCCAATAGGACTAGAGTTTATTATAATGAATTAATTCCTAGTCTACTACATTTTTTTTTTATCCTAATGTGCACTATTCTAATTTTATCCTTTCCTTGTACATTCCTGTCTAAAGTAATAAAAAAAATTAAGGGTATAAAAATCGTTCAATATTTGAAGGATATTTTGGTCAATCAACATTTATATTTATGCTTTTATAATAATATAGATATAGATAGATAGTTTCTATCAACGTTTATATATGTTTATAATAATTTGAAGGATAGATTTATGCTAGTTTCTATGTACGTGCCTCGCACGTAGATCTTAAGTGAATTATTTATGTGAAAAAATATTATTGTAAAGCAATTGACGTAGAAAAAATACAAAAAATCTTTAAATGTTGAAATTAGTTTTATTATATTGTTTAAGATAAAAATATTCTTACCAATAAATTAAAGGGATAATTTCAAATATGTGCAATAAAGTAATTAGTTTACAATAAATATAGCCAAGTTTTTTTTACCAAAAATATAACCCAAAAATAAACTGGCCACAAAAAAATAGCCGCATGTATATGTAATGTATATATAATGTATCGATAATGTATAAAAGTTATGTAATGTATCAATATTACATAAATGGTGTATAAACGTGTATAAATATTATATAAATAGTGTATAAAAGTATATTGATATTGTATAAATGGTGTATAAACATGTATCAATATTGTATAAATGATATTTATATGTGTATCAAAATAGTTACGTAATGTATCAACATTATCAATATTATATAAATGTGTATATACGGCATATAATGGTATAAAGTAATATTACTTATTGTGTCCTAATGTAAGCACATGATCATCTCAAACAAGAAAATGACTATAAAATTATGTGAAATGCCATAATAGCAAAGGCCTTAGAGGAGATGCTGAATAGTTTTTCACTGTAAACGTTGTGGGTGTAGGACTAAGGTATGTGGAGAAGTGTGAGGTTCATTGACAGCCACAGTGAGTTTATCTGATCCAATTTTGTCGATTTCCAGTGAATGAACCAAAAGCTCCATCACTTGATTCGCCAGAAGTCCAAGTGAAGCACTAAAAGAACTTCCAGATTCCGGCATAATAGACAATATGTCACGACCCAACCCGCCGTGAGTGACACTCACCCAAACCTCCGGGCGAGCGAATCATTATTGACCCAGAACTTAACCATTCTAGCAGCTCAAAACCAGTGTGCAAATAAATAAACTAGTAATTCAATGTCTTAACACTAATATCATAAATTCTGCGGAAAAATAAAATCTTCCCTAGAACCTGAAAGTCACCGTACCAAAACATATTACTAATCGTCTAGAATACAAGGATGCAATCTAAAATTAAAAAAAAAAAAAGTTTAAGCCCGAAATGATTGGGCTACAACTTAAAAGAAGACAACAAGGTAGCTCGACCGAAGTAGCTCACCCTTGAGATTTGAAATGCCGGAACTACAGATGAGGTCGCGTGTCAGCCGTTGAAAGATTGCCTGTACTCACAAAAGAAAATCAAGTGCAGAATCATTACACAACACCGTGTACTGGTAGGATCATCGGCCAGCTCCAATAAATGGAATATGAACCATAAACCAAAATATAGTAAGGTACAGGAAACATGTGAACCAGCCAACAATATAACTAGACTACAAGTCTCTTTCTTAGCTTATTAAAACATGAACCAAATAGCAACCATTAACCACACACAAGATAACAACATATACCTTTTTTACATAGCCCGGACCCACCAAGGATCCCCTTAACATCACCTAAGTGTTAAAAATGCAATCCCGGCCTACATTAAGACCAACCCCATAATTAGATATAATCATCCGGCCTCTCATGGATCATGTGCAATAATCACAGTCAAGAAGTACAACTCGGTCCACTCATAGAACCATCGAAAGAATATAACAGTGCAATTAAAATAATACGTATCAGGCATGGTACCCGAGCAAACCATTATGAATTTCCATACCTAGCATGGTACCCGAGCCAACTGTTAGTATTTTTGTACCAGGCGTGGTATCCGAGCCAACCATTAGTATTCCCATACCAGGCGTGGTACCCGAGCCAATCGAATGTTACACCAAATCTAATCAATCACAAACAATGAACAAACATACTTATAAGCCAACAAGCAACAAACAAGTTCATTTCAAAAGACTGATAATCGGACAATTAGACATTCACAACTCATTCCCTAAGTATGCAACTCATGCGTAACTAAATAATGGTACATGAACACATAATGTATATTGGGAATTAGTAGCCATCACCTACCTCAAATTACTCAAAGCTCTATTGAACCGAAGCCTTCCCGTTTTCCAAATGCTTTGCTCGTTCTTGGTCTAGCAACAAACACACAACAACTACAATCAATTTATCAGCCTAAAATATTTGGATTATGCAAAAATCTCAATCCCCAGGCCAAACTATGATCATTCTACCTATTCCTGGGCTTTCCTACCATGAATTCACCTAAGTTCATCATTTTTACGAATACTTTAAGAGACTTATGGCTAAGTGATCATAACCCAACAATAATATACAAGACCCAAGAACTTAACACCCCAGAATTCCCGTTTTCCCCGAATTCTACCATTCTTAGGTTAGCCACAACCCTTACCCAAGTCAAGACTAGCAATTCTACCCCATAAGAAAGATAGTACGGAGTTAGGGGAGTAGAATTCTTACCTTTAGGACAAAAAATGGTGGAAAATGGAGTAAGTTTGTCCAAAATCGCCTATCCTTTCTCCAAAAATATTCTTATGAAAACTAAATGTTTGGGAGAGTTTTTTGCATTAAATCCCATCTCGTCCGCTATGGAGGTCCACGCTCTGCTATAGAAGTACCGATGTAGCGGAACTGTCCGCTATAGCGGTGCTGATCAATGTTGACTTTCGCTATAGCGAATAATTTACTGCTATAGCGGTCACCACTACGGCGCAGTGACAACGCTCGTCACAGGCAGAAACTCAGAAAATCCCAAAAAAGTGTCCATTTTACAACACACCTTGAATCCCCGATGTTTTGGAATAACCCCTTCACGTCAACCTCAATTCTGGGAGTTCTACTTACCTAAATTCACTTTCGAAAAGTCTCCCGGACTCCTCTATGCCTTAGCTAACAGAAAATCTAGCTCACTACAAGACACATTACCCAATCCTCACCCAGATTTCCCTAGACCATACCTTGCTCAGATTTTGTCCGAGACTAGCCTAGCCTAAAATTTTCAACTCCCAAACCCAGAAGTTTTTTAACTCTAAACTTGGCAAAAAAGGTTTATCCGTAACGATGAACCCGGTCGTTACAAGAGATACCAATTTTCCATCGTTCATCCTCGAATGATCAATCCCGAAAATATGAATAATAAAAGAGGGAAAGTGTAGTACCTGAATCCCCAAACAAGTGAGGGTAATTATCCCGCATGTCCTTCTCGGCTTCCCAAGTGGCTTGCTCAACCGGATGATGCTTCCATTAAACTTTTAATGATTTGATCTCTTTTGTCCTCAACTTCCGGTTATCCCGATCAAAAATTATAATCAGTTCCTCTTTATATCGAAGATCCTTGTCTAGAAATACATCATCCCATTTGTTAACATAATCTCCATCCCTATGGTACCGCTTCAACATAGATACATGGAATACCGGATAGACACCACATAAATTGGCCGGCAGTGCTAACCTATAAGCCACTGGCCCTACCATTTCGAGAACCTCAAATGGATTAATGAACCGAGGGCTGAGCTTTCCCTTCTTACCAAAATGCATGACCCCCTTCATTGGTGACACTTTCAATAGTACTTTCTCACAATCTGAAAATCCATGTCTCTTACCTTGCGATCCGTGTATTCCTTCTGCCTGCTCTGGGCCACTAGCAACTTGGTCTGAATGCCCCTTACTTTTTCCTGCGTTTCCCTTACCAAGTCTACACCCAGAGGCTTCACATCACCTGCCTCAAACCACCCTATAGGGGATCTACAACCCCTCCCATACAGTACCTCAAATGGTGCCATGTCGATACTGGAGTGGTAGCTATTGTTGTATGAGAACTCACACAACGGCAGGAACTGGTCCTAATGACCTCCAAAGTCATTCATATATTCTCTCAGCATGTCTTCCCATACTTGGATTGTCCTCTCCGACGGACCATCAGTCTGAGAATGGAAAGTTGTGTTGAACGTGAGTTGAGTGCCCAACTCTTTATGTAACCTACCCCAAAACTTAGAGGTAAACTGCGTTCCCCTGTCAGAAATGATAGACAGTGGTACCACATGCAGGCTCACGATCTCCTTCACATAGATCTTAGACAACTGCTGCAAATTATAGTCCACTTGGACTGGAATGAAATGAGCTGACTTTGTCAGCCTATCTACAATGACCCAAATAGAGTCATACTTTCCCAAGGTCTTGGGAAGACCCACCACAAAATCCATGGCTATCCTCTCCCACTTCCACTCGAGAATGGGCATCCTCTGAAGTAGTCCTGCAGGCCTTTGGTGCTCATATTTGACCTACTAACAATTCTGACATTTGTACACGAGATCAGCTATGTTTCTTTTCATCCTAGGCCACCAATAAAGTTGCCTCAAATTCATGTATATCTTGGTTACGCTCGGATGAATTGAGTACCGCGAACCATGAGCCTCTGTCAACACCTTTGAAATTATGTCATCAACTCGAGGAACACAAATCCTTTCTCTGAAATTCAACACCCCGCCAGCATTTAACGTGGCGTCCCTAGACTCTCTAGATATTACCCTGCTTCAAAGCTTGCTCAACTATGCATCCTGAAATTGTTTGGCCTCAATTTCTTCTATGAATGTGGATTTGACCTCAACACTGGCCAACACCCCACCCTGTTCTGAGATACACAAGTGCATGAACCTAGATTCTAAGGCTTGAATCTCCCTTGCCAGTGGTCGCTTGGACACCCCCAAACAAGCCAAACTGCCCATGCTGATGGTCTTCTGGCTCAATGCGTCCGCCACCATATTAGCCTTACCCGGATGGTACTGGATGGTCACATCATAATCCCTCAACAACTCCATCCACCTTCTCTGTCTCAGATTTAAGTCCTTCTAAGTAAATACATGTTGCAGATTGCGATGATCAGTGAACACCTCACACTTGACACCATAGAGATAGTGTCTCCAAATTTTAAGTGCAAAAACCACCGCTGCCAACTCTAAGTCATGGGTTGATAGTTCTTTTCATGGACCTTCAATTGTTTAGAAGCATATGCTATCACATTCCTGTCATGCATCAACACAACACCCAAACCCGAATGTGAAGCATCACAATATATAATGAAATACTTACCTTCAACCAACAATGAGAGGATGGGAGTTGTGGTAAGAAGTTTCTTGAGCTTTTGGAAGCTCTCTTCACACTTGTCAAACCACACAAATGGTACCTCCTTCATAGTCAACCTTGTCAAGTGAGTAGCAATGGATGCAAAATCCTTGACAAACCTGTGATAGTACCCTGCAAGCCCCACAAAACTCCTCACCTCGGTCACAAAGCTAGGTCGGGCCCAATTCTTAACTACCTCAATCTTCTGAGGATCTACCATCACCCCCTTTTCTGACACCACATGCCCTAAGAAGGTGACTGAATTCAACCAAAATTCACACTTGGAAAACTTTGCATACAGTTTCTGGTGCTTCAAAATATCCAACACAATACGGAGATGTTCAGCATGTGCTTCCCTACTCTTTGAGTAGATCAAAATATCATCTATAAACACGATGACGAACGAATCCAAATACGACTTAAACACCCCATTCATCAAACTCATGAACGCTGTCGGCATTTGTCAACCCAAATGACATCACTAGGAACTCATAATGTCCATACCGAGTTCAAAAAGCAGTTTTAGGAATGTCCTTGGGCCTAATCTTTAACTGATGATACCCTGACCTTAAGTCAATTTTTGAGAACACAGATGCACCCTGTAACTGGTCAAAAAGATCATCTATATGGGGTAAAGGGTACTTATTTTGGATGATAACCTTATTCAACTGTCGGTAGTCTATGCACATCTGCATACTACCATCCTTCTTTTTCACAAACAGTACCGAAGCACCCCAAGGAGAAGCAATGGGATGGATAAAATCCTTATCTAAGAGTTCCTGAAGCTGAGTCTTAAGTTCCCTTAACTCTGTCGGAGCAATGCGATAAGGAGGAATGGAAATTGGGCGAGTGCCCAGCTCCAAGTCAATAAAAAAATTAATGTCCCTGTCTGGAAGCATACCATGAAAAATCAGCCGAAAATACCTCCTGAAACTCTGACCAATCAAAACTGACTCAATAGATGGGGACTCGACACTATCATCCCGAACATGAGCCAAGAAGGCCAAACACCCTCTCCCCACTAATTTTCTAGCCCAAACAAACGATATGATCTTAGCCAGCTTAGGCCTGTACACACCTTCCCCTTCTAGTCTATCCTTACCCAGAATTTCTAGAGCCACAGTCTTAGCATTACAATTCAAAACAACATGATAGGAGACAACCAGGTCATGCCCAAAATAACATCAAAGTCTACCATATCCAGAATTACCAAATCTACCCAAGTCTGCAACCCCACAAACATCACCGAACAAGTATGGAAAACGTGAGTCACAATCACCGTCTCTCCAACCGGGTAGACACATGGATAGAGGAATCAAGGACATCACATTTCAAATCCAGACCCAATGCAAAGTTCACAAACACATAAAAGTAAGTAGATCCTGGGTCAAATAGTACCGAAGCCATCCTATCACAGACAAGAATTATACCTGTGATCACTACGTCTGAAGCCTCTACCTAAGATCTCCCTGGAAATGCAAAGCAGTGAGCTCGGTATCGATTCGAGCAACTTCCTTGGCTGGCTGCACCGCACCCTTGCCTGCACCGCCATTACCTCTATCTCCCCGACATCCCTGAAAGTTACCTCGCCCACTCTGTGGATAACCTCTAGCATAACCACCTCTACCTGCTGGAACCACAGCCTTAGACTGCTGCTGAGCCTGATTACCAGTTTCTCTGTGAGGGCACTCCCTCTTAAAGTGGCCCATATCACCACAATGTAAACAACCGCGATCAAGTGTAGGCCTGCTGGTAAATGTGTAAGAAGCTCCCTGGCCTCTAGGAGCTGGCAACTGCTGTTTAGCTCCTGAACGACCACCTGTAGCAGCTCGGACTGAATAGGACGGGCAAAGTACACCTGCTAATTGTGGCCCCTAGAGTACGAACTACTGAAATTCCCCGCATTCAAGGACTTCTTGGCTAACACTTTAGCCTGCCCGACCTACTTAACCCCTTCTAACTTCTTCACATAATTGGTGACCTCATTGAAGCTTCTCCCTGATGAAGTCATGTGTACAGACAACACTTGAAAATCAATGTTCAGGCCCTTCACAAACAACCAAACCCTCTTCTCTTTGGTACCCAACAACTGTGTAGCAAAATGAGACAAGTCATAAAACTTGGCCTCATAAGTAGAGACTGACATGCTACCCTATTCCAAAGCCAGGAACTCATCCTTTTTGCGATCTCTCAAAGTATGAGGTACATACTTCTCTAAGAAGAGAGCATGAAACTTTTCCCAAGTCAGTGGAGGCAAGGTCGATGGCCGACATTCCACATGAGACCTCCACCATTGCTTAGCATCACCCTACAGCTGAAAAGTGACGAACTCCACCCCATGTTGTTGCACAATGCCCAATTTGTGCAGCCTCTCATAACAGTCCAATATGAACTCATAAACATCTTCCTTCTTAGTACCTTGAAATGTAGAAGAATTCAGCTTGAGGAACTTGGTCTGCATCTCGTGCTCATTCCCTGTCATAACCGGACCTAGCATTGGTCTGAAGAAGTAGTATGTGCCCGACGTTGCATCCATTCTAGGAGTTGTAGTAATCATTGGTTGAGCACTCGGAACCTGATCTGCCATACCCGTGGGATTGGCCCTAGCAGCAACCAACCCACTAAAAAGGACCACACCTGCTGAAATGCCTCAGGCGAGATAAAGGAAGGCCTGAACCTCCAGCCGGTGCCACCTCCGCCTGCTCTACACCCTCCTCAACAGAAACCTTGACTTCCTCTTCAACCTGATCCTGAGGTGGGGGAAGGGTCGCCTCACGTGCTCCGGTAGCTGCCTGAGCTCCACCCCTGGCGGGTGTTGCTTTACCTCGGCCCCTGCCCCTTCCTCTACCTCTAACAGTGGGGCCCACTATTAAGACCGCTGGTCTCGCTCCATTGTTCCTCGTATTAACCATCTGCGAACAGAAGAGTGAAAGGGTTAGATATTAATTTGTATCACCAGATACCAATTGGAATCAAGTTATAGCACGAAGGAAGAAAAAAGAGAAAGTTTTCCTAAAGTCCTATAGCCTCTCGAAGAAAAGTACAGACGTCTCTGTACCGTTCCGCGAGACTCTACTAGACTCGTCTTGGTACGAAGAGATTAACGAACCTAGGGCTCTGATACCATTTTTTTCATGACCCAACCCATCGTGAGTGGCACCCACCCAAACCTCCGGCCAGGCGAACCATTATTGGCCCAGAACTTAACCATTCTAGCAGCTCAAAACCAGTATGCAAATAAATAAACTAGCAATTCAATGTCTCAACACTAATATCATAAATCTGTGGAAAAATAAAATCCTTCCTAGAACCTGAAAGTCACCATATCAAAACATACTACTAATCGTCTAGGATACGGGGATGCAACCTCGAACAAAACAAGAGAGAGTTTAAGCCCAAAACAATTGGGCTACAACTTAAAAGAAGACAAAAAGGTAGCTCGATCGAAGTAGCTCACCCTTGAGATCTGGAAATGCTAGAAATACAGGTGAGGTCGTGTGTCAGCCACCGAAAGATTGCATATCCTCACAAAAGAAAAGCAAGTGCAGAATCAGTACACAACACCGTGTACTGGTAGGATCATCGGCCAGCTCCAATAAATGGAATATGAACAATAAACCAAAACATAGTAAGGTACGGGAAACATGTGAACCAGCCAACAATGTAACTAGACTACAAATCTCTTCCTTAGCTTATTAACACATGAATCAAATAACAACCATTGACCACACTCAAGACAACAACATATACCCTTT
This sequence comes from Jaltomata sinuosa, assembly GCA_003996215.1. NCBI lineage: Eukaryota > Viridiplantae > Streptophyta > Magnoliopsida > Solanales > Solanaceae > Jaltomata > Jaltomata sinuosa. Next base: position 61,903 of record QJPP01007505.1, on the reverse strand, counting down.
TTACATAGCACGACCCCACCAAGGATCCCCTTAACATCACCTAAGTGGTAGACATGCAATCCTGGGCTACACTAAGACCAACCCCACAATTAGATATAATCACCCGGCCTCTCATGGACCATATGCAATAATCACAGTCAAGAAGTGCAACTCGGTTCACTCATGGAACCATCGAAAAAACACAAAAATGCAATTAAAACAACCCGTACCAAGCATGGTACCCGAGCTAACCATTATGAATTCCCATACCAGGTGTGGTACCCGAGCCAACCGTTAGTATTCCCATACCAAGCGTGGTACTCGAGCCAACCATTAGTATTCCCGTACCAGACGTGGTACCCGAGCCACCCGAATATCACAACAAGTCCAATCAATCACAAACAATGAACAAACATACTTGTAAACCAACAAGCAACAAATAAGTTCATTTCACAAGACTGATAACTGGACAATTGGACATTCACAACTCATTCCTAAGCGTGCAACTCATACGTTACTAAATAACGGTACATGATCACATAATGTATATTGGGAATCAGTAGCTATCACCTACCTCGAATTACTCAAAGCTCTATTGAACCGGAGTCTTCCCATTTTCCAAATCCTTTGCTCGTCCTTGGTCTAGCAACAAACTTACAACAACTACAATCAATTTACTGGCCTAAAATACTCGGATTAAGCAAAAATCCCAATTTCCAGGTCAAAATATGATCATTCCACCTATTCCCGGGATTTCTTACCATGAATTCACCTAAGTTCATCATTTTTATGAATACTTTTAGAGAATTATGGCTAAGTGATCATAGTCCAACAATAATATACAAGACCGAAGAACTTAACACCCTAGAATCCCCTTTTTCCCCGGATTCTACCATTTCTAGGTTAGCCACAACCCTTTCCCAAGACCAAGACTAGAAATTCTACCCCATAGGAAATATAGTATAGAGTTAGGGGAGTAGAATTCTTATCTTTAGGATGAAAAATGGTGAAAATGGAGTAAGTTTGACCAAAATCGCCTAACCCTTCTCCCAAAACGTTCTTGATGAAAATTGTATGTTTTGGGGGAGTTTTCTGCATTAAATTCCATCTCATACGCTATGGCGGTCCATGCTTCGCTATAGCAGTACTATCGTAGCGAAACTATTCATTATAGCGGTGCTGATCGACATTGACTTTTGTTATAGAGGATATTTTACCGCTATAGCGGTCATCGCTACGGCGCAGTCACAGCGCTCGTCATGGACAGAGATTCAGAAAGTCCCAAAAAGTGCCAATTTTACAACACACCTTGAATCCCCGATGTTCCTGGATAACCTCTTCACGTCAACCTCAATTTCAGGAGTTCTATTTACCCAAATTCACTTCCGAAAAGTCCCCCGAACTCCTCTATACCTTAGCTAACGGAAAATCTAGCTCACTACAAGACACATTACCCAATCCACACCCGGATTGACCTAGAGCATACCTTGCTCAGATTTCATCTGAGACTAGCCTAGCCTAAAAAATTTAACTCCCAAACCTGAAAGTTTTTTAACTCTAAACTTGGCATGAAAGGTTTACCCGTAATGACGAACCCGATCGTTACACAATATTTCTTCCCCAAATTGGTGAAACCCAGTTCCTATTTCTCCCATTTTAGCTCCTCAATTCTCGGATCTAGCTTCTATTTAGCACAAAAATCAACCCCAAAAGTTCAATCTATAGTCAAATTTGTACAAGTTCTCTAATTCTAATAACACTTTCCCACTCTAAAATGCTGCAAACTCAAAGAGAAACTTCTTAACAAATCCCATAAATTCGAGTCAATGGAAAAAAGAAGATATAGAAACTGAGTCAAACAGAAGTATTTGAAGACTTTGAGTGAAAATGAAGCTTTCTATATACTTTTTCTCTCTTTCTTTCTGTTGCAATTTTACAAGAGCTTCAATGGAAGTCAATTTTTAAATAACCCCCACAAATTTAGGACCCCAATAACCCCCACAAATTCGAGTCAATGAGCTTCATAACACTAACAAAGGGAAGAAAAAATGAAAAAAAAGCTAGGGTGACATTGAGGTAAGGGATGGAGTGTGCACTAGCAGCAAGGAAGAAGAAGAAGATTTTCAAGGGTGAATTGTCATTTATGGTGTAAAATAAAGTTTGACTATTTTTTTGTAAATAAGTTGTCCTGGTGGCCACTTTGCATAATTTTTCCTAAATTAAAAGATTACATGACAAGAAAATAGCCTCAAAGTCTAATTTTATAGCATCACTTCATTCAAACAAAGATCCTTATTACGTATGTGAAAGTCAAGTACCATATTGATCAATAATTTATATAATTATAAACCCAAAATAGAGTGAAATTTTTAAGCACCATAAACAACAATTAGATTGTATCCTAAAGCAAATTAAATATACATATTAATAAACAATTCAATTATAGAAAGTTTTGATCCTCAAAATATTTGCGAACTGAGTTTTCTAGAGACTTACCCCAAAACTTTAACATAAAAATTCAAAAAAATTGCTTAAAATAGACATTTTCTAATAGGCCATAAGCCTTTCATGTCCTACCGACATAAGAAAATAAATGTTCTTATGATTATAGATTCTCTTCAGATATTTGAAAATGAAGATTAGCACAGTGTCTTAAAAAATTATCGATTTGACATCTTGAGCGTATTATGTGTAAAAATATGTTATTATATGCTCTAACATTACTTCAAAACTTTTTAACTTTTTTTGAATGGACAATAATAACTCATATAAGATAGTTATAATGAGTTGAAAGCTTTAACGAAGTTTTCTGATACAAAATAGAGCTATTAGAGTAACATGTTACAAATGTAGTGATAAAGGTAGTATTATCCATCATAGCCTAGAAATTAATATCCCTACAAGATCAATTTCTTTACTGTTATCAGAAAAAAGATAAAATACTAAGATAAAAATACCATTAAAGCATTATAAAAATAGAAGTAATTAAATTTAGCTACAATCACCATCTAATATATTTTTCTAAATAGTCAAAGTTTTAAATGATGTCTTGAAGCTGCAAAACAAATTTTCTAAGTTGTGCAACTTTTTTTCACATCAGACTTCAGTTAGAACTATCATCATCTTTTTTAAACTGATTGTTTGATCAATTTAATATTTTATTTTTTATCAATTAAAAGTATTAAATACTTGATATTGCTTGGTTACGCTTTAAATTAACTCCACTATTACATTTCTACACCATTAAATTTATTATTTGGCATAAGCTAAAGATTGTTTCAAACCATAGCCAATAAGAAAGGATGGAAAATTATCTACTCTCTTTGTCTCAAATTATCAGTCACTTTTTTGTTTTACACATCCCTTAAGAAATATTAATTAGAAGGGGTGTTTGATTACTTTAACCTTATTTATATCTTAACTAAAAAATTTTTTCTATGAAATACTTACTCAATTTATGTGTCATCTCTATTAATGAGAATACCATTGCCAAAGCCCCTTGTCATCATATCAACAAAAATGAGTAAAAAATCAAAAATAAACACCTGAAAATAAATTAAATCAATAACTTAAAGAAGCAAATACCCGTCATAATTAAAGACTTTCTAGTCTTCAAGAAAAACTATACTATGAATAAAATTGAGAAAAGATAAGTAGTTTTACCTTGAACTTCTACGATAATAAATAATTTTAGATAACTAGTTTTTTTTACAAAAAAGTAAAATAATAAATAATTTAAGACGGAAAGAGAAATAAATGAACAATAATGCCAAAAAATTCAATTAAAAGAGTAGTTGCAGTCCTATGTTATACTTTTTAAATTAGTCATCCATCATATGATGGAGGAGTTTAGGCTTGACTCCAACCTGTATATTTATCAAAAATTATAATTACACGTAATTCTATCTGCTTGATTACAATTATTATATTTTAGTTTAATTGTGTATTTAAAGGAAACAAATTTACAGGACAGTACACATATAGCTAATTTCTTATAATACAACAAAATATATTATTTAAAGGCACCTGAAATCCTAGATGTTAGGGGAAAAAATAATTATATTCTAGTTTATATTGAAACAAAACATGTCATGTTACATTTTTAAAGGGAACAAAACATACACGATAAATTAATAATACATATAACTAATTTCTTAAAATTCATTTGTTTTGGTTAAAATCAGTGAGTAAATAAGAGTCCTTCTCTCCAACAAACTCAAATTAAAAGGGAAAAGAAACGAAAAATAAGGGAGTACGTTGGTTTCAGGATTTAGGTTGTTAGTTGAATTTAAAGTCATAGATGTTAGGAAAAAGATAGAATTACAATTTTATCCAATATGAAATGAAGTTTTAGAGAAAATTTCAACTTAAGAGGGTATAAAAGTCATTCAATATTTTAAGACTATTTTGGTCAACCAATATTGTTATTCATGCTTTTATAATAATATAGAATATAGATAGATAGATAGATAGATAGATAGATAGATATACATAGATAGATATAGATATAGATATATAGATTATACAAATTAAAGAATAAGAAAAAGCTCAAAAATTTAAGAACAAAAATAAATAAGAATCCTAACTTTTGAGAGGTGCCACATCACCTAACCTATACCCAGCTTTAAGCAGAAACTCATAAAAGCTTTGCTTATCTCCCTTGAAGGATATATTACTAGATATAAAGGAGCCCGTGCTAGAACGAGCCCAATATATATTATTATTTTATTATATATGTGACACAAATAGAATTTAGATAGTAAATTAAATTTTTTATATGGTTTTACATATTTTAAGTGGTTAATTATTGTGATTTATAATACTTTTTATGTAATTTTAAAATAATATATGTTACTCCCTCTGTCTCAATTTATGTCAGATTGATATAATTTCGAGAGTCGACTAAATTTTTTATATATCTTTTAAATATTTTAAGTTATTAATTATCGTGATTTATAATATTTTTTCTTCTGTTCTGATTTATGTGGCACCGATAATATTTTGAGAGCCAACCAAATGTTTATGCATTTTAAAAATTTTAAGTTGTAAATATTGTGATTTATACTACATTTTACGTAATTTTGTAAATATATAACAAATTAAAAAGAAAAGTAAGATAAGTAAATTAAAATTAAAAAAATATATAAGGAAATATCTAAGACAAGCAGACACGTCGACCTCGTGCCTGCTTGAGCTGCTATCGCTCCCTCTTATAGTATAGTAAGTAAAGTAATATATTTTAGTTCTTTTTTCTCGTACAATGCTAAAAAATAAATTTTTGTTTTTAATCTCTACCTAGAGTACACATGCTATGTATAAAAAAAGTTACACACATACGTACACTATATATATTTATTTCTAAAATTCAACGACTTAATTATATTAGGATCCTTGAAGGTATATATAAATATAAAGATAAGGGGCATGATAATTCTATAGGTTATCGATTGTGTATTATTTTTATTTTAATAGTTTCTAAGAGTTAAGTATTTCTCACTATATTTGAAAAGTAGTGTTATTAGAAAATTGGAAATGTTAAATCTTCTGTAGCTCATAAAATAAATATAATTACAAATAATATTACCTAAGTTTTTACCATAGAGGAGGAATTCCTTATTTTTCTTCTGATCTAAAAAAAAAAAAAAAAAAAAAAAAAAAAAAAAAAATCTTACTTTTGGGATTAAAATACGCGGTTTTTGCTACTAGGGTATATACGAAAAGGTGAAAAGGGATTCGACAAAATCTTGGGTTTTTACAATCAAGGAATATAGTATAGTAAAAGTATAGTTTGAGAGAGAGAGAGAGATGGGGAATTGTTTGTCGGATGTTAAAGGTGGGAAGCAGGCCGTAGGAGGAGTGGGCCACCATATGGACCCAGCAGCCGCCGGTGGTGGTGCTGGTGGAGGGCCCAACGATGCTGTTGACTTGTTCTATAGGACAAAGGGTCTTCACGCCCTTTACACGCCAATCGAGGTCTTTTTCATATCAAACATTGCAATTTAACTTCATTCTTTTAATATTATTATTTCCATTCTCTATTCCTGCTGAATGGACACGCTATTTTATTTTAGGGGAAAACAATATTCAACCTGATGATTTGTGCTCACAAGAGGTTTTTTTTTTTTTGGGGGGGGGGGTTGGGGGTGCGGGGTTGTGGTTATGAACCCTAACGTTACGCCCTTAACATGTTTAGATGCTGTAGCAGTGACATTTTAGCAATGTTCGGTAAAATAAAAAACGCTATAGACTGCTTATGAACTCATCATAAGGTGCGTGCTGTATTAGTGACTTTTTAGCTATGTTCAGTAGCTTTGCCATGGTTCCCTTGCATAGTTGCATTACCAAATATGAGTAACTTTGTGGCCAATTTTATTTTTTGGGAATAATTACGGTACAAACGTATCTCTTAAATCCAAACGTGAAACCTCTATGAGTTATTGATAGGAATTCCTAGGTTCCATTGGTAACTTTCAGGCTTAGGATAAAGATGTTACCTTAAGATACTTGTTTCTGATTATTTTTTTTAACATCACATTTACCCGGTCAAAACTCCAACTTATCTGAAGGAATTTCGGACTCCGCATTTTAGCATAAAATTCCACTCTTTCTTGTACTTACCTGATTAGGTGAAGATCTGACTTGCAGTTTCTGGATATGTAGTTTAAGCAACAAACCGAATATCGCTTAAGCTCTCATTTGATTTAGGTAACTATTGTTCTAAGGGAGGAGAAATACATTCTTCCTTCTCTAATCATCTCTGTCAGTAACAGTCTCAATGATAAACAATGATACATCCATTATTGAGTGATGCAGAAGTTGGCTCTTAAGTCTACATGCACACTTTTGCATTAGTAGTTCCTTTTTCCTAATAAAGGATCTAAAATTAACTTTGACACAAACATATACATTATCCTAGTTGGCCTACATGCTGAATACTAGAGATGACAATGCTGAAGTAATAGAATAAGGTGTTGTTAGGTTACAAAAATAGGAAGAAATAATCTCCAAATAGAAGCTAGCATTTGTTATACAATGTTTGGTTACTCTATCCCTTTTCCATATAAAACATAGCATTGCCAATACATTTTTGGTTCATATTCTTCTTTATCGCATAACATGTATGCGAGAATCTAAGTATTATTTATGCAGGATAAAATGTGAAATAAGAATGCAAGTATCAATAATATATGAATTAAAACTACTACGTTGACAAAGATGACCTTTATATTGTAAACAATAGTTTATTTTATTTAAAAATGAATAACTATTTTAAATTATACACTATATATACCTGCAGTTCTCAATTTATGTGGCACACTTTTTTATTTATTATTCTGTCCCATAAAAGGGTCACCTTTTTATATTTAGAAACAATTTAGCTTTAGAATTTTATTGTACCATTAATGAGTTGATTTATAACCACACAATTGTCTTTAAGGCTTATTTTAGAACATATGTTTCAATAAATTCCATTCTTTCTTAAACTCTATTCCCAGTCAAATAGTGCCAGAATTGGGATAGAGGGAGTAGGTCTTTATACTACAAATCAAATATCTAATAATAAATAATCCTTACATTACAATCCCTACATTATAATCCCTCCATTTTAATCTCTACACTACAATCCACACAGTGCTAATTCCTACATTACACTCTGTGCATTACTAATCTCTGTATTACAATTCCAACATTACTAGTCCATGCATTACAATCCGACATTATTAGTCTCTGCATAACTTGCTTCCAGACCGAGTCAACTCCACCAAAATGAAATAAGGCCAGCTCTATACCCGTTCCCACAACAATTATGCATCAACCCCAAGTTAGTTGATTTCTTTGTTGCTACGCATATGAGAACATTATGTTGTGCTCCGAACATAACAATGTGATTTGAATTATCAACTGCAGTTATCATTATCAGCTTCAAAGCTACGCGACCTTGATATTGTTTCTAAGGTACCTTCTCTTGTAATGTTTATCTTCCAGTTTATTGGTGATGTCCTATCTACATTTCCCAGTCATTCTCCTTAGAACTTATTCTAACTTTTGAGAATATTATGGGATACTTGTTGCTCAAAATTTCTTTATAATAATATGGACAATGATTTGCTTGTTTTCTTAAATTCTCTAAACGGTTTACTTGTTGATAGGTCATAGGAACAGATCAGTTTTAAACATGCAAACAGTCAAGTCAGTGTGGCTCACATATAAGTAGAAGCAAAGGCTTGATAAGTTAATTTGCGGTGATCACATATTGAATACATTTTGGTGTGACAATTTAGAGTTCATTTATTTTGAGGTATAAGAAAACAATCTCTGTATAGAACTTTGTATTATTATCAAGCATTTGATTACCCATTTTGTTTCCTTTACAGATACCCGCATAGCATTTTCAATAATTTTGAATTATTTTATACATATTTCAATGTTGAATAACAATATACGTATTAGCAGTAATACCATAAACGAATTATCCATTAAACTATTTTTTGTTTAATTAACCATTTCTTATTATTTCTCATTGTTTCTAAAAGAGGTTGGTAGTGTTGACTGTAAAATTATAAGAAAGTGTTTACAACGGTTAGAATCCTGTGAATATTCTATAGAATATATGCAAATATATTAGTTAGCTTGATTTACTCCTATTATAATTAGGTATTGATTTGTGTTGATTAGGTATTGATTTGTATTGATTTCATTTCCTTTTTAGGACATGTAAACTTAGCCATTTACACCCCAATAGCTTAAGGGAATAATGAAGCTAAGTTCTCTCTCAAATTCTTGTTTTACTCACATGGTATCAAGCCCTTTTTTTTAGTGAGAAAACAAGAATAAAATAAGAAAACAAAATTGCTGAGCATTTTTTTCCCAGCAAAACTTCCACTGTTCCGCGGTTCTGACACTCACCAGGGGTACTGTGCATATACCAGTACCACCATTACGATTGGAATCCTCGCACGAACTCACCCAGAAAAATCTGCCACTTTTCCGGCAAATTCCTTTTTCCAGCAGAATTCTGACCAACAACAACATACCCAGTATATTCCCACAAAGTGGGGTCTGGGGAGGGTAGAATGTACGCGGACCGTACCTTTACCCCAGGGTGAAGTAAAGAGGCTATTTCCGATAAACCCTCGGCTCAAAACAGTCCAAGATATAAAACCAATAAACAAAACAACAGATAATCACAAAACTATACTACAATAAAATAACATAATAATCTAACTACACAAAGCACCAGCAAGTATCCGGCGCAGATGAAACCAAAGCTACAAGCTTAGCCTTACAACTACTACTAAAAAGGCAACAAAACACTGAACTCCTCCCTACTAAGAAGCCAACCAACCTACTAACCTTCTACCCTAATCTGTGCCCGCCGCACCTTCCTATCTAAGGTCATGTCCTCGGTAAGCTGCAATTGCACCAAATCCTGCCTAATCACCTCTCTCCAATATTTCTTTGGTCTACCACGACCTCTCTTAAAACCATTCATAGCCAGCCGCACAGGGGTCTCTGTGTCTCTCCTCATCACATGTCCAAACCATCGCAACTTCACTTCCCGCATCTTATCTTCCACTGAAGACACTGCCACCTTGTCTCGAATATCTGCATTTCTAATCCTATCCCTCCTAGTAAACCCACACATCCAGCGCAACATCCTCATCTCAGCCACCTTCATCTTTTGAACGTGGAAGTTCTTGACCGGCCAACACTCTGCCCCATACAACATAGCCGGTCTAACTGCTACTTTGTAGAACTTGCCTTTCAGTTTGGGAGGCACCTTCTTATCACACAAGACCCTGGATGCGAGACGCCATTTCATCCACCCTGCACCAATACGATGGGTCACATCCTCGTCAATCTCACCATTACCTTAGATAATAGACCCAAGGTACTTGAAGCTATCTCTCTTTTGGATGACATGAGTGTCAAGCCTCACTTCCACGTCGGTCACAAATGTCACCTCACTGAACTTGCACTCCACATATTTCGTCTTGGTCCTGCTCAACCTAAACCCTTTAGACTCCAGGGTCTGTCTCCAAACCTCCAATTTATCATTAACTCCTTCGTGGGTCTTCTCAATCAAAACTATGTCGTCTGCAAATAACATACACCAGGGCACCTCGCCTTGAATTTGCCGCGTCAACACATCCATCACCAAGGCAAATAAAAAAGGCCTAAGGGATGATCCCTGGTGCAATCCCATCACCACAGGGAATTGCTTGGAATCTCCTCCGCTGTCCTAACTCGAGTCTTTGTGCCATCGTATATGTTCCTGATCAACCTAGTGTATGCCACAGGTACACCCCTAACCTCCAAGCACCTCCAAAGAACCTCCCTGGGAACTTTGTCATAGGCCTTTTCTAGGTCGATAAACACCTTATGCAAATCCTTCTTCCTCTCCCTATACTGCTCTACCAATCTCCTCACAAGATGAATAGACTCAGTAGTCGACTGTCCTGGCATGAATCCGAACTGATTCTCAGAAAGTCACAATTCTTCTTAACCTCAACTCCACAACCCTCTCCCAGACCTTCATGGTGTGACTCAACAACTTGATACCCCTATAGTTGTTGCAGTTATGGATGTCACCCTTGTTCTTGTACAAAGGAATCATCGTGCTCCATCTCCAAGCTCCAGGCATCTTCGCCGTCTTGAAAATAACATTGAACAACCCCGTCAGCTATTCTATCCCTGCCCTGCCCGTACACTTCCAAAAATCCACCGAAATCTCATCAGGTCCGACCGCTCTACCCCTATGCATCCTACGAATAGCACCTTTAACCTCCTCCACCCTAAAACGCCTACAATAGCCATAGTCATAACGCCTCTCTGAGTGCTCTAAATCTCCCAACACAATGCCTCCGTCGCCCTCTTCATTTAAGAGTTGACGGAAGTAAGTCTGCCATCTCTTCCTAATGAGCTCCTCCTCCACCAATACTTTACCATCCTCATCTTTGATACACTTCACTTGATCAAGGTCCCGAGCCCTCCTCTCCCTAGCCTTGGCTAGCCTATACAACTTCTTATCTCCACCTTTTCCTTCTAAAGCAGTGTATAAGCTCTCGAAAGCTGTCGTCTTAGCCGCCGTGACCGCCAACTTAGCCTCTCTCTTAGCTATATTGTACTCCTCCCTATTCTTTCGCTTCTCCTCCTCATCCTTACTTTCAACCAACTTCGTGTAAGCCCCCTTCTTTGCCTCCACCTTCCCTTTTACTTTTTCATTCCACCACCAATCCCCTCGATGCTTACCAGAGCGGCCTCTCGAGACACCTAACACCTCACTAGCCGTCTCCCTTATGCAATTGGAAGTCGCCTCCCACATACTATCCGCATCCCCTTCTGCTCTCCCACGCCCTCGAAGTCATCAACTTCTCCCCTATTTCTAAGGCACTGACCATAGTCAAGCTACCCCATTTAATTCTCAGCCGATCATCCACCCTCCTCTTCCTTCTCCCTGCCTAATCTCCAAGTCCATCACCAAGAGCTTATGTTGGGTCGAAAGGTTCTCACTCGGTATCACCTTACAGTCTTTACACATACCTCTATCCCCCTTTCTTAGGAGAAAAAAGTCAATTTGCGTCTTGGCCACCAAACTACGAAAGGTAACCAAGTGTTCCTTTTTTTTTCAGGAAGCTCAAGTTTGCTGCCCACAACCCAAAGGCTCTAGCAAAATCCAATAGGGAGGCCCATCCTGCGTTCCTCTCCCCGAAACTAAAACCTCCATGTGCCTTAGCATAACCCCTCAAGGACGATCCGATGTGCCCATTGAAATCCCCACCTATGAAAATCTTCTCAGAGTTTGGTACCCCTCCCACCACCTCATCCAACGCCTCCCAGAAGCCCGTCTTCTCCTCCTCATCCAAACCCGCTTGCGGCGCGTAAGCACTAATAATGTTCAAAGTAGAACCTCCAACGACTAACTTGATCAACATCATCCTATCGTTGACCCTCTTGACCTCAACCACATGCTCCCTAAGCTACTCATCTACTAAGATACCTACGCCATTCCTATTCCTAACGCCTCCTGAGTACCATAACTTATACCCATCCACTACCCGCACCTTAGTGCCTACCCATTTAGTCTCCTGGACACAAGCTATGCTAATCCTCCTCTTCCTAAGAATCTTAACTAACTCTATGGACTTTCCAGATAAATTTCCTATATTTCAAGAGCCTACTCGCAACCTAGAGGCACCCTTGAACCACTTACCCCTCCCTCCCCCGTTCCTGATCCGACCCCGACCCCGACCCTGACCCAACCCCAACTCCAACCCCAACCCCAACCTTCTCCGATGACATGACCCTAGTCTCCCATCAACCAACAGATCCACTAAGGAAAAAGAAAACTAAACAGGGAAAAGGAACAGATTACTGCTACACAATCCAGAAACAAGCAAGAAGGGAAAAAGACACCAAACAAAATAATCCAAACGAAATGTACCCAAACGCGGGACTACTAAGCTAACAGGAAGGGGAAAAAATGACAGAAAAATAACTACACCAAGAAGGATCAAAGGCACAATATAACACAACAAATAGCAATAATCTCAAAAAGCAAACAATCTACTAACAACTTGAAAATATGAAGCTGGTGGCAAAGAGACCGGAGAAGTAAAGATAAAGGTGTAGAAGTCACCGGGATTAAACTTGGGGGGAGGAGAGCCGCTTTCTTGCTTGAAATGACGGATTCCAGCAAACTGAGGTGTTGAAATTGGTCGCTGAAATCTTGCTATTCACCGGAAACTGGTTGTTCGTCGGAAATCTGACCTGGATCTGAGGTTGGGAAGGACCTGGAAGAAGAAGATACAAAAGAAAACAAAAAGAAAAGAAAAGAAAAAGGGCAAGTGCAAGCAACAGATCTGGCCGAAGCAGATCTATTCGGAGCAGATCTGAATGTTCGTCGGAGAAGCATCGACGGCGACGTTCGTCGGAGCAGCGACGACGGCGATCTAGATCGGGCGATGTGCGGCCGAAATCTGTGGCGATCTGGCTCGTCGATCGGTGCTCTTGAAGACGCCGGAGCCGAATCTGGAGAAGTAGAAATCAAAGTAGAGAGAACAATGAAAACTCACCGAAAAATGGGTGCCCTGTACTGGCCGGAATTATCTTGGTTCCCCAGAAATTTTTGACGATCCGCGGCGGAGAAGATACTGTATTTCAAATTTTTATATTACCTTCTTGTCTTGCCCTAACAAGCAACTACTATTCAGCAGAATTCTGACCCTACCCATATAATTTTTTTTATGATTTCGATGACTTTTCGGTGATCAGATCTAATTTTTCGGCGAGACATCAAACAATTTTTCATATTCCAACACTATTCTTCAGGTTCTTTTGTCTCAGGCCAGAATTTACTCTATTTGTTTGGAAACTAATAGCACTCTGTTTTCATGTCTCTCGGATCTGATATTTTTAGCACTAAATCTGTGGGTTCCAGCAACCCAAACCATGGCATCACCACAGAACCTATGATAGGTAGTGCGAACAATTTATCTTGGTCCTCCTTTGTTCAGTTATAGTGCAAGGGACAAGATGTTCAAGATCACTTGGTTAAACAGGCTAAGGACATTACTGAAGAAGATAGGGGCAAATGGGAGAAGATTGATGCTCAATTGTGTAGTCTGTTATGGAAATCTATTGATTCGAAGTTGATGCCGTTATTCCAACCATTCCAAACTAGCTATTCCTAAAAGAACTGACACTCAAAGAAATTTGCCTTTATGATCTATAAAATATTTGCACCATATTATAAATATTTTACTTGGGATAAATGGTTACATCAATAATGCTTGTCTGAACATATATATATTCACATGTAGTAGTGTTCTAATAGTTTCACCTATGTTTAAGTCATTTAAACTTTACTCTTTATTTCACACTCTTCTGTTGTTTGAAGTGTAAATGCAAAATCTTGCATCAAGCCTGAAACATCTTTTCTTACGGTCAATATCTCTTCTGCTTGTATCATAAACAGTTCTAGTGTGACATTTCAACAACCAGCCTCATATTAACTTTTATCATTTGGCCCGGGCGGCTTTAAAAAATTTAAAATGATCATGTCCTTTGTTTATATATCATCCTTGCCAATGTTTAAATGCTTCTTTTGCATTGCATTATCATTGATTTTGTGTGTTCGTAAATTCAGAGTGATCCAATGGCAGTGGTATCTGTTAGAAAAAGAGATGGGACACTGGAAGAGCTTGGTCGAACAGAAGTTATAATGAACAATTTGGACCCTGTATGGATACAAAAAATTAGTGTCATGTACCAATTTGAGACTGTACAGACATTGATGTAGGTTTTTTTCCTTCACACTTATTTGATGCAGACATTATGGATATCTATTATGTTCAACGATCTACTGACGCACTTTATCAACTTATCTTTTTTATTTTCAGTTTCCATGTCTATGATGTAGACACAAAATATCATAACATACCAGTGAAGGTATGCTTACTTTTTGTAAGTGGACAATTGTTTACGGTTTCCAAAACCTTGTTGTTCATCTGAGGGATAGAGAAATATACTGCAACTTTAGCTTTTATTTGGGTATCACTTTCCCCCTTCCCCTCTTTCTTTGTGAGGGGATTGGAGTGAAGAGAAGGGGGTTGGGAATGGGTTGAATATAAGCCCTTGGTCTCCATAATAATATAAATCCTTAGGGGTCGTTTGATTGCTGGTTAGAGAAGATTTATTCATGTATTAAAACTTGCATAATTTTATACAATGTTTGGTTACAAAAATGAGAAAAAATAATACCCACATAAAATCTAGCATAAGTTATACAACATTTGGTTGGTTTTTTGTCTTTCCACATAAAACATAGCATTGCTAACACAATATTTGGGTGATGTTTTTCTTTTCCGCATAACTAATACATGTATAAGTTATGAGAGAATCTACGTATTATTTTATGCAGGATAGAAGAAGAAATAACTTATACATGAATAATTAAACCATGCATAACTAATTCCTGCATAACTAATACCCACATTACTAATACCTACTTAACTAATCCTACATCACTAATACCTACATAACTAATTCATGTATTACTAATACCTGCATGACTCTAACCGGCAAGCAAACGACTCCTTAATGAATAAGTTGGTTCCCTTACTCTCACCACAGTTCTTTGTATGTGTCAAATTTTTGAGCAGGATGATACATTTGTAGTTGGTTTTGGTACTTTTCTCTCGACTTAAAATAATTTTTATTTTTTGTCTTTACTTGATTGACACTAAGAGAAGTTCACTTGTGGACATGAGAAGTGCTTGCGGGGGGGGGGGGGGGGGGGGGGCTCTACAGTATACTTATGGGTTCACGTGAAGGCAATAGCTTTTGCCCGAACCTTGTATATATATATATTGATAAATCCATGAAATATCTATAAATATTTGATTGTGGATCCAATTATTATTGTATATTAACTTGACGTTGTTGTAGGAAATCTTCAACTTCAAATCTTAGATCCACGTCTGTTGTGCTTGATGACACAATTAGGAAATGATGCTTTGATTGAAGTAACCAAGAGAAATGTTCTTGTGCATCATTAGATTTAAACAATTTTTTTCATCCGTTTAAATAGGACTTTGACTTGTTTCTTTAGCTTGACATTAGATTTTTCTGGATCTAATATTTTTGGCTTCAATTCTTTGAGTCACGTATATCTTTCTCTAGCTTGATTTTAGATTTTGCTAGATCTAATATTTTTGTCTTCCATTCTTTAGCACTTGAGATTTGAAATTTTCCTTGGCACTGGAAACATGCAAACTAAATAGAAAAAGGGAAGCAAACTGCTTAAGAATCTATTTTTTTTCTGCAAACGTTTACTTTCCTCTCTTTGCATATAAACTCCAAAAGTCCATTCTGGACTTCAACTAATCTATAAACGAAAGTAATCTTTGTTCGAAGTTTGTTGGATCAATCAAGCTTGATATGTTCAATTCATAAAATTCATGGGAATGCTACCCATAAAAAATAATAATTCATGGAACTGCTAATTTAATAATATTTTCTTTCCCCTTGACCATATTTACATATTTTATGCGTAATCTGCTTTATTGATCAACAGATAAGTTTCAGTTTTTCATTGATATATCTGTCAAGGATTATGGCTAAATCGTAATATTTTCTGCACTGCAGGATCTTAAATTGAAGGACCAAGATTTCCTTGGTGAAGGCAGCTGTGTTCTCTCCGAGGTATGTTGATTGCATTTACTTGGGTAACACAAATTCTACAGTATCCCTGGCCATTTCTTATCCCTGTTCTGCTTCTTCTTGGTGATGTTGACTCATGATATTAGTTGGAATAGGTGTATCGTAAGTTTGTGTCCTTAGATTATCGAATGATATAAACTGCATAGCACCTGCAGACAGACAGACCGGCATTTTGTCAATTATACTCCTTACCGAAGAGAAAATGCATTTTTCTGCTAAACGTTCACGTAGTAATTAAAAAAAAATTAAAGATCAGATATTCTCTCTCAGGCACGATAATCAAGATATGACATAAACCTCTTTCAAAATCACCTTTTTCCCTCCGGTGATCTTTCTGGTCACCGAAAAACACCTCTTAACACCAATCTTTCCTTCTTTAAACCTTCTTCCACCTCTAAATGGAAGATTGTATTTATTTCGCAGTAGGTTTTAAGTCTTTTGATATCGCACGAAACACTGGAACATCGGGGAATAGTACGATTGGACAGAAAGGAGCAGGAATGCCATCAGCAGGAGCTCCTTCAACAGAAAATCAATGGAAGGGATCGTTCAGACTTTACGGGAGGCATCTATGTCGAATGCAAACAGAGTTAAAAGATGGAGGAAGAAGGACTTATTCTCCAAGATTTTCTGTGCTTGTAACTTTAACAAATTCGGAAGTTACATCAGTATGATTTGCGTGAGGGGTAAAAGGAGAGCAGTTCTCATCATCCCAGAAATTGCCTTCAACTCTGGTTGGGCAGACGTTGCTGACAAAATAGGGAGGCTTATCAGAAGCCACTAAGTTGAAACCAACTCCGAGGAATATAGACTGGCAGATGCCAATATTCCTTATGCTGAAGCATTAAATGGTCTAACAGATTGGGGGGTGAGTCAGAGATGTCTAGTTCATTTATGAAGAAGAGGGATAGAATTTGCAATAATGATGCCTCATTAATGACAAGTGAAGTTCTGAAGAGAAACTTGGTAGGTAAATTTGTTGATAGAGTATCTGAGCCCATCACTCTTACGGAGGTTAGAAGATGGTCCAGCATCAGCTGGAAGCAAAACCACGGATTGAGCATTTATTAGATGGGCAATGGGTTTTTCCTTTTCTAGTTCGCTTCTAGGATTATGGCGGAGCAGGTAATGGCCGACGACTAGAGCTGGAAAAACTCACACCTTGACTTACAGTGGTGGAGTCCAACAATAGGGGCGATGGAAGAAAAAGACCACCCCAAAGCACCTTGGATCAGAATCTGTGGACTTCCTCTTCACCTTTGGACGCAAAAAGTTTTTAAAGCTATTGGCGATGTCTGTGGGGGTTGGGTAGAGACAGAAGAGGAGACAGAGTTAAGAAACCACCTCAAATGGGAAAGAGTCAAAGTACGATGTGACGGAAGGGATATCCCCAAGGAGGTGACAGTGGAGAACTCCGGCATCCCTTTCTCTATGCAAATATGGGAAGGATCTCCGGTGAGAGTGGCGGGTGGAACTTCTTGTTGCTCTAATCCTTTCACCCAGAAGGCAATGGTGGAAGATCCAAAGGATAAAAAGGGGGTTTCATTCAGAAAATTTGAATCCTCGTTAGATTCGAGGCCACGCGCCACCGTGGACCCATATGGAGAGAAGAGGGGGACTTTATTTCAAAAAAGGATTTGGGCCGGTTCATTAAAAGGAAAAGAGAAACTCGTAAGCCCAATTTTGCTTGATAAGGGGCAAGGCCCAAGTTTCTACACTAGCCATTTAGCTGAGTCATCCAAGGCACGTGAAGGTCACATGGGCACTTCTAATAAAGAATATAGGCCATGTGAAGAACAGGGGAGAAATCTTGGAGGCCTGAACGATCTCAAAATCTTGCAACCAAGTTTTTCGAGGCGTACAAGGTTTGCGATACTGATAAGAGAATATGCGAATACAAAGGGGGAAAAAGAACCTATAATGGTGGACTTACCACAAACAAAAGACAGTGCACAGATGATCTCATCGAAAGCTCTGATAAACTCGATCATTCTAGAGAGAAGGACACCTATGTAGAATCCTCAGAGCCTGACACAGGGGAAAATAACATGCAACTTCAACAAATTCATGATGTTGAACCGGTGTCTACACTACTTACAGGAGAGCAAAGAGAAACAGAAACAAAGGCCTCAAATTGGGTAAACTCCCACATTCTAGAGTTGAGTAATACGTTAAGAGTTGCATTCGTGGGATTCGAAAAAGAAACCTTGGATTTGTTATGAGGGTAGATGAGAGGAAGGCTGCCTTGGATAAGAAAGAACCGGGGAAATCTATTTCAACACCTAAAAGTAGGGGGATTGGGAAGAATGAGTTGAAAAATCTTCAGTCAAGCCTTAACAAAGAAGTAGAGGGGTCCAGGAACAAAATGAGAGTTCTGAGTCTGACTTTTAAATGAAGGTAAGGGGACTTAAGAACAGTTCCAGCAGAAACCTTGTTAAGAGTTCTATGCAGAAGTGGAAGGCAGATGTCTACTGCCTCCAAGAAACTAAAATTAGCAAAAATGTAGAGGGCATGGCCAGAATGCTATGGACAAGCAAATAGATGACATGTAATTTTATTGAAGCTGAAGGCAGTAGTGGGGGAATCCTGGTTTTGTGGGTCAACAGGGTTTGGAAAGGAACTTTGGTTGAAAGAGGACTCTACTCCATTACCTCAAAGGTGGATTCTGTCCAGGTTTCTTTCTCTTGAGAATCTCTTGGTTTCTCACTGGGGTGTATGCCCCTCACAGAAGAAGTGAGAAGCTAGCATGCTGGGAGAATGTGGCAGCAGTTAAAGAGCTTTGTGGGGGACCTTGGATAAGCTGTGGTGATTTCAACACTGTCAGATTCATGGCCGAAAGGAGGGGGTGCAATAGGATTACAAATGTTGTGTCAGACTTTAACAGATGGATTGAAGACTTGGAGCTTCATGACCCTCCACTGAATGGAGGGAAATTCACATGGTTTAGAGTTGTGCCATAAAAGTGCAGCAAGGTTAGATAGATTCCTATACTTAATGGAGTGGGAGGAATCTTTCAGAAACATAAGGCAAAGAATATTCCCTAGAGTAGTATCTGATCATAGCCCAATCATCCTTGAATGTGGAAATTGGGAGAAGAAGAGGTCTAGCTTCAAATTTGAAAATCGGTGGCTCAAGGTGGAGGGGTTCAATGACCTGGTTAAAGGATGGTGGAATGAAACTAGGGTGGTAGGTTGCCCAAATTACCAAATTGAAAGTGCTGAAACATAAACTCAAAGTTTGGAGTAAAGCTACTTTTGGGGAACTTGCCAACAGGAAGAATAGCCTGCTGAATGAGCTGGCTGAGCTTGATCTAGCTCAAGATAGCAGGGAACTGACAAAAGATGAAATAATAGTGAGAGCCACAATTCTAGTGGAGTTGGAGGCAATGGCAAAGAATGAAGAGTCATCCTGGAGGCAAAAATCTAGAATCCTATGGTTGAAACAATGAGATAATAACACTAGATTCTTTTAGAGAATGGCGTCAGCTCACAGAAGGTGTAATACTATTGATAGGCTAGTGGTTCAGGGAGAGAAGGTTAAAGAGCCTGGTGGGATCAAAATGTCAATGATAGAATATTACAGCAAGCTCTACACGGAATCAGAACTGTGGAGACCTTACTTTAAGTTACTGGATTGTCCTAAGATATCACAGGAGGAGCAAGATTGGCTGCAAAGACCTTTCTCAGAATCAGAAGTGGCTCAAATTGTCAAGCAGTGTGATGGTGATAAAGCACCTGGACCTGATGGTTTTACCATGCAGTTTTACAAAGACTGCTGGAGCATACTGAAAGAGGACCTAATGCAAACTATCCACAACTTCCTCCAAAATGAAGTTTTTGAGAAACCTTTCAATGCCACCTTCATAACACTTATTCCAAAGAAGACAGGGGCTGAAGATCTTAGAGATTTCAGGCCAATTAGCTTAATTGGTGGTGTCTACTAGATCATCTCTAAGCTGATCACTGAAAGGATGAAAACTGTAATGGGGAAGCTAGTGAATGAGCATCAGTTGGCCTTCCCGAGGGGCAGACAGATTATGCATGCAGCTCTGCTGGACAATGAACCGGTGGATTCAAGGGTGAAACAAAAAAGCCCTGGAATTTTGTGCAAATTGGATATAGGAAAGGCCTATGACCATGTGAACTGGTCATTCCTTTTAAAAATCCTGAAAGATTTGGCTTTGGCACAAAATGGATTAATTTGATAAGTTTCTGCATTTCAACTGTGAAATTCTCCCTCATAATAAATGGCAGTATTGAGGGATTTTTTCAATCACTTAGGGGCTTGAGGCAGGGAGACCCAATATCTCCTTTTCGTTAAATATTAGCTATGGAGGGGCTAAATCACATGATGAGAGTGGCTACGAGGAATGGATGGATCAGAGGTCTTCCTAACAGGAACAGTGCTATGGAAGTTACTCACCTATTATATGCAGATGACTTATTAGTTTTTTGTGATGCAGATTTGACTCAGATCAGATTTTTAAGGGCCATACTTACCATCTTTGAAGGCATCTCCAGGCTACATGTTAACGGCACAAGAGCTTTATACCACCAGTCAACCAGGTGGACAATCTGCATTTGCTAGTAGACAATCTTGGGTGCCAGATAGCTTCACTGCCAACAAGTATCTGGGATTACCCTTGGGGGCAAAAAATAAAGAGACTGAGGTTTGGAATGAAGTGTTGGAGAGATGTGGTAAGAGGTTAGCTAGATGGAAGAGTCAATACTTATCATTAGGAGGCAGGTTGACACTCATCAAATCCGTTATGGATGCTCTTCCTACTTACGTGATGAGTTTGTTCCCATTACCCAAAAGCATCGAGAAGAAAATCAACAGACTAACCTTCTAAAAAAAATAAAAATCAACAGACTAAGAAGATCTTTCCTATGGCAAGGAAGCAAGGAGAAAAGAGGCTACAACTTGGTCAAATGGGACATCCTTACCCTCAACAAAACTCAAGGGGGTCTAGGGATCAAGAATCCGACCGAGTACACAAAATGATTGCCTTCTACAGAAGTGGCTCTGGAGATTCTGCACAGATGATAGAGCTCTATGGAGAAGAGTTATTGCTGAGAAATATGGACTACTCAACCAATGGTCAACTGAGGAGGTTATGGGTACCTTTAGATGTTGTATCTTGAAAACCATCATAAGGTTGTGGCCACAGTTTTATTCCAACATCTCATTTAAAGTGGGAGATGGTACAAGAGTTGATTTCTGGAATGAACTCGGGATAGGGGAGAACAACTTGAGAACTTTGTTCGCTCAGCTTTATATCCTAAGTTCACAAAGAAATGCTTCTGTGTCACAATTATGGAGCCTACAGGGGTGGAATCTGATATTCAGGAGGGACATGAATGATTGGGAAATTTCAGAGATTGAAAAGCTTCTCCAAATACTGAACCTGTTTGCCGGGGTCTCTGCAGGAAATGATAATCTTGTCTGGCTGCTACATAGCAAAGGGTTATTTACAGTAAAATCTTGTTATTGGGAGAGGAACAATAGTCTATCCACTACAGGTTGTTGGCCTTGGAAGCAAATCTGGAAAGTTATAAGCCCCCTAAAAGTCTTATGTTTTGCATGGTTGACAATCAGGACAGCTTGTTTAACTCATGAAGTGCTGCAAGGGAAAGACATGCAGATTTGCTCAAGATGCTTTATGTGTGGCCAGAATGCTGAAACCAATTCCCATTTGTTCTTGCACTGTAAAACAGCTTCAAAGTTGTGGAAGATGTTCTTTTGTATCCTAGGGGTTAGTTGGGTAATGCCAAGAACCAGTATGGAACTACTCAGCTGCTGGAAAGGAATTGGTAGGAGAGGATCAAAGGCAAATTTGGAGGATGAGTATCCCATCTTGTATCTGGTGGACGTTATGGAAAGAAAGAAATGCCAAGTGTTTTGAAGGCAGGAGCAGCAACATTCAAAAACTTAAGAGTCAGTCTTAGTTTACTATACTTTTGGTGTAAACAGGAGTTGGGGGGGAGATACAGTAGCACTAATAGATTTCATAGATAACTTGTAAAGTTTTTGCTATATTTTCTTTTGCAGTCCTATTAGAGGATATCCCACAGTTTAGGTGGTCGTAAGTTCCATTTCTCATCATTTTTTGGATGATGAGTTCGCTGTGAATACAAAGTTACCATTGACTCAAAAAAAAACTGTTAGATCTAAGGTCTTGTGTTCAATATTTTTTTTAGAAGCTTATGACATCATCCATCGTATTTTACGGTTTATGTTCTCATGTTTTTCCTATCATTATGATAGTTTTATTATGGTGAATCACCTGTCTTCGCTAGCGATCTTGATTACAAGGATCTATGTCCTTCAATGGATATTGTCTTAGAAGCACTACAGGGGCATGCACACATGCAGTAATGTAAACTGTTGTATTTAAAAGTTGTTAAGTCGTCCAATATCTGCATATGACATCTACACAATGTGTTGTGCTTGTTGAGGGGGACATTTCTGGATATTAAATTTCCTGGTAGGTTTTACTTACAGCTTCCTGTATATGAGACATGCTTATCATTTAACAATCCACAGCAACTCCAAAAATTTCCTTGATTGAATTGCCAAGTAGTTACTTCATCTCAGATTCACTAACTACTGCAATTTCATATATTTGTTAGCATCATAATAATAGAGATTCTACACACTTTCTTAACTTTTTATATTACTGCAGATTGTAACCAAGTGCAACCGAAGTTTAACACTGAATCTGCACAACAGGAATGGTCATGTCCTGAAAAACTTAGGGGAACTTACTATTCTTGCAGAAGAAACAGTCACTTCAAGAACTGCTGTAGAGATGACATTGCGGTGTACCAACCTGGAAAACAAGGATTTATTCTCGAAAAGTGTATGTGTAACACAAACTTTACTTATGGAGCTTCTTGGTGTTTTCAGTCTCATTTGTTCTTTGTCTTATATTTTCTTCTTTCAGGATCCTTTCTTGAGAATATCTAGGATTATTGAAACTGGAGGTTCTGTTCCAATTTGCAAGACAGAAGTCGTAAATAATAACTTGAACCCCATATGGAGGCCTGTCTGTCTAACTATGCAACAATTTGTGAATAAGGTAGTGTCTTCTTTGAGAAGGTGAATTGCTTGCTGCTTGATATTATCTGCTAGAACTCTATCACCCTTTGACCATTGATATCTTTCATTGCTTTTAACATTGCATGTGCCTGGTGCAATATTATTCTAACTGACGGTTCTTTCAGTTGGCTTTTGTGTTGTTTTTATCTGATCTTCAGTGTCTTTTGAGGAAAGGAAAGGACAAAAAGGAACATATAGTGCATCAATAGGCTTAAAATTATCCCACTATTTATTGTAATTATGGGTTCCTTACAACTAAAAGTTTCCCATAGGTACTTTGCCATTTATTTTTAGCTTTGGATCTTAGTGGGTTTTTCTGTTTCTTGCAGGATAATCCATTAGTTATAGAGTGCTTCGACTTTAACAGCAGTGGCAATCATGTCCTCATCGGGTATCTGTTCAGCATATAAACAAATATATCATTATAGCTCGTTTTTTTTTTTTTGGTTTCAGTTATAGTCTCTCTTTTTGCTTGTCTTAGATTTTTTTTCATTTTTGATGTTTCTTAGAGTTAATGATCACCACTTTATAATGCAGGAAATTACAAAAAACAGTAGCAGACCTTGAAAATCTGCACAAGAGCAGAGTTGGTGCAAATTTTATCTCACAACCTTCTGGTTTTCGGGGTAATGAAAAGGTAAACATTCCTCAGTAGTTGATGGTTCCTTTTTTTTTTTTGGGTGGGGGGGTGGGGAGTGGGTTGGTTGCTAACATTTATGTAATATTTGCACCTGTTTGACTGCTTTCAGGTCCTGAAAGGTCAAGTTTTTGTTGAAGGATATGCTGAGAAGCAGCTCTATAGTTTTCTTGACTACATTTCTAGTGGATTTGAGCTTAGCTTTATGGTTGCTGTGGATTTTACTGGTGAAAGCACTATAAAATCTTTTCATTCTTTTTTTTTAATTGGCCTGGTTTAAGACTCTTTTGCTGATGCATTTGAACACAATGCCTAGCTTCAAATGGAAATCCTCGCAGTCCTGATTCCTTGCATTATATTGATCCTTCCGGCCGTTTGAATGCTTACCAGAAGGTAAGGGGATAACACCTTCTTCTTTCCTGACTACATGTTCTTTACATTCCAATATTTCATTGCCTAATAACAGGACAGCTGAATGTTATTTATCTGCCAGAGAAAAGAGAAGCAGAAGTTAAAGAATATTGTGACCTATGATATTTGTAATCTACTGCTTTCTGTTGATTTCCTTGCACTTTATGAAGTTTTAGGCTCTAGTAACATATTTGCCCGATTGTTATACCCAAAAACAATGTTATCTTAGTGATTGAGCTTTGTTTGCTTGGAATTATGAAATTATACACATTTAAGTTCGATATTACCTTAAACTTTCTGATCTATTACAAATCCTAGTGTTCTGGGTCTAGCTATGCAAACAACAACTACATCTCAGTTCTAAACAAGTTAGGGTCGGCTATATGAATCCCCACTTCATCATTTAAGCTCATTTCCTATGCAAACTAACAGAAGCTTAATTGTCATGCTCAGAATCTGCATGCTAGAAAAGTCTTGCTGATAGTTGGTCATTGTATTCGTTACAGGCTATTATGGAGGTTGGAGATGTCATACAATTCTATGATTCTGATAAGCGCTTTCCTGCTTGGGGCTTTGGTGGCAAGGCATATAGTGGAACAGTATCTCACTGTTTTAACTTAGCTGGAAGCCCAGGTGCCTTTGAGGTATTGTTAATGAGCTCTGCTAGTTAGAGATGTCCAGGTTGTGAGTCATTTTCTATATTATATTCCTCCAGTTCTTTTTATCTGTCTCTTGGGCTTAAAAACAACTTGTTCAAAAATATTTTACATTTTAGAAAACCAAAAAGGCATTAATTGTTTTTCCAATTCCATCTTTACTACTACTTCAAGAAGGCACATTGTTGTTAATTACTCATAAAGAAGAGATAAAGGGTAGTCTAGTCAAATACAAAACAACAACAACATACCTAGTGTAATCCCACAAGTGGGGTCTGAGGAGGGGATGTATGCAGACCTTATCCCTACCTTTGTGGGGTAGAGAGACTGTTTCTGATAGACCCTCGGATCAAAAGGAATGTTATCGAAGCAGGATTGCAAGAAAAATATAACAACCAAATATTAATCTAGTCAAATACTCATTATAATTGATGTTATCAAATGGTTTTCTTAATGGGTGTTTGCCAAAACCTTAAACGACGGATAAAAGAGGCTGAGGGAGTAGCATGTGGCTCTATTTTTTGATCGACTAGCATTGCTGAAGTTTGCAACGATATCAGAGATATGACTATCGCTCTCACAATGGTCATAGCACTGAAGATATTTAGGGATGACTTATGAAACTGCCATGAGGTTCTTATAATAGTAGTATATATAGTTTGTGGTTCCCTTATGGCCTTCCCAACTGACACCTTTAGATCTCAACTCAGTTTTCCATGGCAGTGCAATGCCTTCTATAATTTCCTTTTCTCTTCCCCTTCTTTTTGATGAATAATTTCCTTTTTGTTTTTTGATTTTTTCACAGGTGGAAGGTGTGGGAGGTATTATGGATGCTTATGCTAGTGCTTTGCAGAATTTTACTCTTTCTGGACCCACATTGTTCGGGCATGTAGTTAACAAGGCTGCAGAAATTGCTGCCGAGTCCCTCAAATGCAACCAGAGCAAATATTTTGTCCTCCTCATTATAACGGTAACTAATGGATCAAAGCCGGATTAGTTTTAGATGTCAGATTCTTTAAATTTATCTGGTGATCTTAGTCTTTTACTATTTGTAGGATGGTGTCATTACCGATATGCAAGAAACAAAAGATGCTCTAGTGAGGGCATCTGACCTGCCACTTTCAATTCTTATTGTAGGAGTCGGCAGTGCAGATTTTACACAGATGGAGGTACACTCTCACCACAGTACTCAAACCTCCAATTAGAGTGCAGGATGTCTAGCTGTTGTCTAAAGTTGTAGTGATATCATTAACTAATCATGTTAATTATTTCCTTTCAGATCCTTGATGCTGATAATGGACACCGATTAGAGAGTTCGACAGGAAGGGTAGCTACACGAGACATTGTTCAATTTGTTCCAATGGTAGAAGTACATAGTAAGTCAAACACCCTCTGTTCTCATACTGGAGAGTAACACAGCATTGTCCTTTATTTTGCTTTTTGAGTCAAAGTTACATTACACAAGTAGTTTGGAAATTGACTTCGGATGTGTAAAATATCAAATAATTATTGTGTCAGACTGTCAGTTGCTTTGGTTTTACAGATTGTCAAATCATCGGTAGGAGGTGTTTCCATGATCTTATCCAGGGCATGCAAAGGATTTTTCCATTTTGGACTTGTAGATAATTTGAGCTTTTATTTGTTGCAATAACATTTGCCTTTTCTCATACATTGTGCTTTTGCTAGTATTTCTCCTCTTAACTTGATTCAACATATATAGCATCTTCAACTGTTTTATAATTTCTTAGATTTTTGTTTCCTTGCATAATTTGTATGTTAGAATCAATCAATTCCCTTTTAATATTGTTGATAAGCTTGATTCTAAATATGATGTTTACTCTATTCTGCAGGCGGGCAAATTTCAGTTGTTCAAGCTCTTCTAGAGGAACTACCTGGGCAGTTTCTATCATACATGCGTTGTAGGGATATTAGACCTCGTAACATTTCTACTGCCCAAACATCTGGTCCAGAACCGTCCTATGCTGTTTGAGTAGGAAGAGCTTCAGAGGCCATCAAAATCTTAAAATGATTGCAGAAGAAAGAGTGTCTGCTGGGAAGGTTGAAGTCTGACTTTATCTTGCTGCAGAAGTCATTGTATGTGCTTCAAAAACTAGTGTTGCACATTTCATCCACACTTCTGACTGTAAATACAAGCATTCTGATTATAGCGAATTTAGCTCTTAGGCATGGGTTGATAATTGATTTACTTGTGTATACAACTATCGTGAACACAATCAAGTATGGTTCAATCAATGAAAGGGTTTGAGATGAATTTCTGATCTGAGCCATGACTATAAGCTTTCAATAGCAACACTAACCACTCGACTAATATATTGTGGCATGCAAAATCATATCAGTAAATGACTATAACCCCGTGATAAACGGAAGGCCTGTATGCTTGTGTAACAAACTAGCCATATGAACTTTATGAAATTATTAATCCATGCCAATCTTTTCAAGTTCGAAACCAAAAAAAGATCTTGTTACCTGATCGTCTCACATGTACCCTTATTATCGGATGGAGCTCTAATTAGTATCGGGTCTATGAGTGGATTTCCTTCATTTTGCAATCATCACAATAATACAGGGTGCTCAATACTACCAAACACTAGGGGGATCAAAACGGAGTATGCTAGTCAAATAGAGGGCTCTCATGGGGTTGTAGTCCACAACTTTACTCGTAAGCTAGGTTGGGCTGTAGTTCTTAAATAGCGCCGTTTAATGGCGTGCAAGGAGTAGTCGTCATAATGTTGGTAGGTGCGATTATGTGAGCTGACAACAATAAACCGTGGTATGTGTGGGTCAAGATTTTACTTAATGATGTGAAAGAGCAATTTCAATTACTGCATACTGATTTCCACTCATATACCCCTGCTAATACTTATATCTTGTCACGCCCCTAGCCTGACAAGCACAAACACTAGGATCCGTACGGGCATTTGCTAAACATAAATACTATATCTCATACTGAAATTGTAAACTCATAAGTAGCGGAACTGATGACAAAATCTGTATATTCACTAGATCAACATATATAAATCAGAGGGCCCACTGGGCAAAATTGTACACCCGATAACATTACTAAGTCTAAGAAGCCTCTAAAAAGTTTGTGTCTACATAACTGATAACTGGTCAGGACAGGGCCCCTATATACCCAACTATCACATATGTACATATCCAAAACATGGGCTCTAGAAATCTGACAACTCCAGATAAAGGCAGAGCTTTCCAAAAGATCAACTAGAAGGCAGCTGGGCCTACTGAGGATGTCCGCTATCCTGAACACATGAGCCTGCATTTACAGAAATGCATTGCCCCCAAAAATAGGGGCATCACTATACATAAAACATATACTGGTATGTAAAACAAACGGAATAACAAGTAGACAAGTAAGAATGCTCAAATAATCATATATCAAAGATGAGAAATTCTAAGCATATAAACTTCAGAAGCAAAATCTGAAGCTAAAACTGTGACCAACCTCAATGACCCTTATATAACGTCTTGTACGTTATTTGTTTATACATATAGTTCCTAAAGTTTTCTAGGTGATATCTTACTTCTTTCTGTAGTACAAACATACAGGGAATTACAGGATGGCCTATTGAAGGCGATCTGTGACACTTGAGAGGCATATGTTGCCAATTGTCATACCTTTGTGAAATCTCGCGGTCTATCAGTAAGGTACTCCCTCCTCGGGTTCCTGTAAGGTCTACCCAAAGGCATGTATGCCATACTTTGGTTTAGTCAGGGGACCCAATGCATAACATTCACTTGACTACTGTATGTGCCAGAAGTGGCTTGTCTGAATTCTGTGCACACAATAGTGTCGCACGTAGTGGACCTATACATATTCACCCCATGCTGCAGAATAGGTTATTATCTCATCTTGCCTATTAAGGCCTCTAATGAGCAACTCATGATCTAAATCTTTCGCATTAGTTGATGACAAGCTTTCTGTAATTCATGAATCATATAACTCGTGATCTAGTTATCAATTACTTACTTTAGCTTAAGAATTATATAACTAGGTTATCTATATAAATATAACTAAGCTGTGACTGATTACTTTCTTTCATTTATGTGATATATATACCATGTAACAATATAAGAGAGAATCCGCCAGCTAGAAGAGAAATAGGATATAGGTGAGCCCCGAGAATATTGTAGAAAAAAGATCCCTTATAAAAAGCTCTTGTCCCACCCTTCACTCTGTTCACGGTTAGCCGAGAATGAGACAGGGAGTTCTATTTCATTTATGACTTTTGCCTTGCTTCATAATCTCTTCGATCCCTTCATTTATGTGCCAGAATAGAGAGAGATTTGGTAGAAAAGTGGAGGAGACTGCATTAATCACGCCTTGAAGGAGGGAAGTAGTGGAGTAGGAGAGGTAAAGATGGATGGGAATAGATAAGTAAGAGAGAAGGCGACCTTCTAAGAGGTTCGATTGAAGACACATACGGTTAGATGAAACATCATGACTTCTTGACCCAAAAATAGTACTATAAACTCTTATAAACTTGGAACTCAAGCATGAGAGATTCTGTAATATAAGAAGACTTTGCTTTCATAGATTATATAAGCTGTGGACGATCTTTATAGGAGAAATATGTGACTCCGGGTTGTGCCTTAACGGTGAACGAGGTTTTAGATTTATATACCTTGATTCTGAATTTCGCAAATATATAATAGACTGCCCCATATTCTTAAACTAGGAAATCTACTCAATAATCAAGTGGCACAATCATTACAAATAGCCCATTAACACACTCAAGCCATATCAACAACATGTTGGCTATTAGACGAGTGACTTGATCGTCAAACCCTTTTTATACATATGCTTCTTTCTACTTTCTTTCCCTTATTAAAACCATAATTTAAACATATAGTGAACATATTTTTAGCACCTAATAATAATGTTAGGCCTACAAAATAGTCCAGCACAACAAAAGGGGCAGCATTCTCGCACAACAATCAAAACTCAGTGTATCGCTACGCCCTCTAATTTCCAGCCCAAAATAGCCACAACCAACCCCAACTATGAGACTTACAACCTTTAAAGACAACACTATATGTATATAATACAACCCCAAAAGAGTTAATACAATAAGAATAACTAAAACTCATGACTTTCGATCATATCGTCCCATGAGTTCGTACAATAATTACGTATTAAATACATCTCTTTACTTTCATAAACAATAAGGAATGGAAGGAACAAAATTTTACTTTAACCTTACTGTAAATTTTGAACCAATACAACACCTCCTCAATATCAAACTTTTCTCTTTGCAATAACACCTTAAAAAAGAAAATAAGTCAAGAACATAACTATGCCAAAAAAGGCACCCACGAATTTTCTTGCTTCAAGGGCTGCCCAAACTCCCCCAGCATGTGGAGTTCTCATCCACCATCTTTTACATATAAAAAACATAAGAAATATAGCCAACCACTTACCTTTAATCTATAGAACAACTTGGAAGAACATGAACCCTAGCAAGGGAAAATAGGGGCGACTATTTTGCTTTAACGAGAGAGAGAGAGATAGAGAGAGAGAGATATATATAGAGAGAGTTTTGTGTGTAATATGATTCCCCCCCCCCCTTAAGTGTATGGATATATATTGTCTCTTGATAAGATGGGTATTGGGCCTGACCCATGATCCAACTCATGTCCATTTGGCCCATTTATTTTGGGCCTTATAACCTTTAATTAAGTGATGCACCTACTTACTTTTCCTTAATTTTTGACCTTGTATCTTTTAAATAGGTTACACACCTACTTATCCTTATTTGTCTTTATTTATCATCTTTTAATTAATACATGACACATATATAAGTATCTCAATCAAGTAGGATGTCCAAGAAAATAGCTCATCTAAGTAGGACTTGTAAGAAAGTAGGACGTCTAAACATGTAGGTCACTTTATCCCGCATTCATTTTTCTTTTCAAATATTATTATTTTAGACAATTACCTTCACTTTTGCAGACTTGAACATCTTAGACTTTAGGCTCAAATACAGTAGCATTTTTCCCAAGCTTGATTAATATCGTCAATGCAACGTAATCGTATACACGTGACTTGACCATAAGTGAAAATTCTGTTGATAATGTCTTCTTGAAACTTACATAGCTCTCGATATAGAACTCGAATTGATGAGCGGTTTGTGCTGCTAGAAATTAGACTCAAATATCTTTAATTTGATAGGTATTAAAACCTCTAACTCTCCATGTCTTGGGAGATATGCTCATTCAAAGTCAAACCATAAACATGTTCACTTGGTACCGTGCCCATTGATGACACTTCCACATTTGATATTACTTTACTTGTGAACTTCTTTTAAGACCAAATACATTCCAAATATTTCAAGTTCAATTTTTTTTATCAACATCAACTTAGTCGTACATGTACAAGTAAGTATGGGGTGTTACATTATCCTGTCCTTGGGATCATTTGTCCTCGAATATAGATTTTAGCTCTGAATAAAACTAACTTTGGAATTTTTTCAAAATTTAACCAGATTTTTTTTATAAACAGGACTATCCAAAATTTGTCAGTTAACTAGAATACAAATAAATATGCTTCGCAGAGCATCAAAACTAATGCAATATTTAACTGATAACACATGCGGCTCTGTCTAGCCTTATACTCAAATAAGACTATAACAAGTACAACTATAACAAGTACCGTAACTTACCCTATACTCATCATTTGGAGATCTCAACTCTGAAGAATATATGAAACTCTAAAATCAAAGGCATGTATCAAGTACCTAAACAAGTGACATGTAAATCAAGTAGCAAATGGACAAGTACAAATGAAACTAGTGATCATGAGAAAAGGATGAGTTTGTATAAGAACCTTCAGGAGGTTCTTGGAATAAGTATGGATATCTAGCTGTCATATCAGCCTCCACTTCCCAGGTGATTTTTTCTATACTTTGAATCTTCCAAAGTACTTTAACAGAGGCTATATCTTTGTTTCTTAACTTTTCAACTTGTGTGTCTAATATGGACACTGGACTTTGTAATGACGCTGGGACTGGTAGTTTGGTTCCCCGACCATTCGTTGGGTCGTTATGACCATTTCTCTATTTTAGAGCTTTAACTTAGGAAATCGTTGACTTCGGTCAACATTCTTGGTAAACATGCTCGGAATCAAATACTGACAATTTTGTTAGCTCCAAAGCATGGATTTTGGTGTAGTAGACCCTTGACCGGGGTCTGGGAGCTTTTCAGTTTAGTTTTGTGTTTTCTGGCCAAATGAACTTGAAAGTTTGATTTTGGTCAATATTTGGAGAAGACGGTCTCAGATGGAAATTACATCCACACTGTTAGCTTTGGAATGTCGACTTTGGGCTAGAGAGACCATTGGTGCGAATCTCGAGGCTCCGGGACTCATTTTAGGCCATGGAGTTCCATTTTAGAAAAGTTGGCCTAAGGTTGGTTTTGGGCGTGGGGCCCACTTTTCATTAAATTGACCTCCGTTGGAATTTTTATCTATTCCATTGACTCCAGAATGTCATTTTTATTTGAGTAGCATAATTCGTTTGTGCTCACGAGACCCCGGATGCATTCTCGAGGGTCCATCCAATAGTTTTCATGAGTTGCCTTGGCTATTGCTTGTTGGTTGCTGTCATGGCACCAACCATGCCATCGCCCATGCATGGGCATTGCTGCATGCGCACAACAGCCCCAAATGCCCTCCTTCTTCCTTGCCTGCGCTTGCGCGTCTCCTGGGCCGCATGCGCCTGGCCGCGTGTGCAGTGGCCGACGTGAGTGCGCGCTGGCCTAGCACATGGCCTGGTCGCTGCTTGGCCTTGGCGTGCACCTAGGCAACGTTGGAAGCCTTTAAATTTCCTTCTCCATCATTTTTCAATTCCAACACAACCCAAAACTTGTTTCCTCCATTAAAATTGACTCCAAGCTCCATTTCTTCACTTCTGATCATCCAAAAGCTTGGAGGTGGATATATCCTCGACCCGTGATCATTTCCCGACATTAATTTGGTAAGTTTCCTTTGTTAATTCCATAAATTTCCATTTGAATTCCCTCTTTGTTTCTTGAGTTCCATGGGCTATTTTGAGCCATTCCCATGGTCTAATTCCGCTCAAATTCTGAGCATGCGCTCCCGGAAATGTTTGGAATATTGTTGTGTTTTTCATTTTTGATTTTGGGTTGCGAGGCCCACGGGCCCAATTGTGACTTGAATTTGACCCGGCTAAACTTTTAGCAATATGCGTACCATTAGCTTTGTATTGACGCATAGAATATGTTGTTGATAGTTTATTCGCGATTCGGGGTTTCTCAGAGCAGTTCAGGCTTGGACGATGTCGTTCCAGTAGGTTTTCATCTGACGATAGGTAGGTTACGATTTCCTATACATAGACATTGCATATATAGGCTATAGTTATATTAATTAGTATCCCTGGGTTGGGTATTCTAGGTTGGCACCCCAGACCTTGTCCGTCTTTTATGTCTGTATTATTTCTTATGCTGGTTGTAGTATTTAATCTAGTTTTATAATATTACCCTTATAGCCCCATGTGGATTTTGTACTTGCCTTTGGACCATAGTTGGTGGGATATTTGGGAATGTCCATGAGTCCTGAACATCAAGTTGTGATTCTAGGCTGGTTATCTATGCCGTAGAGCAGATTAAGCCTGTGCAGGGCTGATAGATTGATTGTGAGCCGTTGGGCTATTGTTTGTGTTTGGGCATATCATCAGGATATAAAGAGTTTTTTGCATTATTTACTACTATGTAGGCCGAAGGCCTAACTATCACCATTTTCTAAACTCTGCATGGCCCGAGGGCCCATTTTCATTATAAAAGATTCTAAATGGACTTGAAACTAGTTTTTATAGATTTTCTTAAGATAAACAGGATTTAAGGATGATTTTATCACTGGTTTTCACACTGGTACTAGACTCTGCTGAGCCATAGCATTAGTCATATTTTACTATGGATTTAGACCCAGATAGACGAAGGGCACCCTTTATTGGGGTTTGAGATTTTGATTACTGATGTAGACTCATATAGACTCCAGGCACCCTCTATTATTATTGATTTAGACCCGGATAGACTCCGGGCACCTTTTATTGGGTTTTTCTGATTTCGATTCCTGATTGCACTTACTATGAGATTTCGATCACTGGTTTAGACCCGAATACACTCCGGGCGGTTATTTTGAGATTTTTCAATTTTAGTATATGGTCTATGAGACCTCCATGGACCTTGCTGATCTGAACCAGGGGCTACATGCTACGAGTGCCGGAGGAGGGGTATACAATGTAGTTGAGGTATATGATAAGTCGGTAATCTACCAACTTATTGGGCCTATATTCATAAATTATTGCTATGTTTTGAATAGATTTAGAGGTTCTTATGGCCTTTATTGATGTCTAAGCAGATACTTTTGATAAATAATGAGAAACAAGAAAATGGACCCAAAAGGAGATAAAAAAGAGTGAAGTGTGAAATGTTCAAAAAAGCTGGAGATTCTGACATGAGATGCGGTGGCCATGCGACACGCGCAAGCTGAGGTGAAAACTTCACCTCCTCCGCATAAAGATGCAAAAGTAACTAAAGAATCTGCTAAGGGGTGCGGTCGTTGTGCGACATGCACATCCCAAGGTGCGAACTGCACCCCCTTCGCATGAAGCTCCCATTACTAGCTAAAGTCACTAGTCTGACTGAAGAGGGTGTGTGACGTGCACATCACGATGTGCGAACTGCACGTCGTGCTGCACACCACCCGAAGGGAAATTTTGTTCTAAATTTTAGTGACATTTTGAGAATCTATAAATGGCCAATTTAGGCACAATTGTAAATAACATTCTTCAGTCCTGAATATTTTAGAAAGCTTTTTGCCTTGAGAACAAGTTTTCCTCCCCAAAGAGAAGAGGTTTTGAATCCATTCTCTTGGTTAACCATTTGTGTACTCAAATTGAGCTTAGAACTTGAGATACAGCTCCAATGAAGAGGATTTTGACTTACCCTTTTGGTATATCTCTCTCCTTTGCTATGACTGGCTAATTTCTCTTGTCTAGGGGTGTGTTGATGATGGGTGCTTGACAAATGGGTGTGGGTGTTGTTAATTCATCTTTATAATTGCTTATTTGACATGGATCTAGTAGTTTCACCAAGTTTTAATCCTAAAATTGGTGGTTGCAAATATTAATTTTCATTACTTGACTATGTGATTGCTTGAAAGAGGATTTCATGGTTTCGGATGTGAAATTACTAGTGGGAACTTGGGACTCCATCCAGATTTGAGGCTAGAAATAGCTCATATCGAAGGAATCACTCACTTAAGGGTCTAATCTAGAGATAGTATGACATCCCCAAGCTTAGATTGGTTATTTGTTGATCAAACCAATAATGCTCTAACCGAGATTATCGGATATATGGTTGTTGATCGAGAGATAACAATCCATACCCATGACCAATGCTACTTATGTCAATAAGAAAGAATAAGTGTGAATTGATAATCATCCTATCCTATGATTAAAGCCCCATCGAATACACATCCCTAGTCGCCTACTCAATTTAGTACACCCGCTTTCATTTATTCGCTTTGATTCAAATTATGATTGTAGTGACAACATCCCAATTCCACCAACCTTTTACGTTTCTCATTTTAAGCATTTACTCTCATTGTGAACTCATTTTGCACAATATTCATTTAGCTAGCTCCAAGTCCCTTGGGTACGACCCCGACACCCATTGGGAATTACAAATTTTGTTTTGCTACACGATCGCCGTGACCTCCAACTTTAGGGAGCACGATTTGAGCGTTCATAAAAAATGGCACCGTTGCCGAGGAGTTGAGTTGATAGTTATTTTTGATTGTTGATTTGAAATCACTTTGAGAGTACATCTTTCTTTTACTTTTGTTTGTTGCTTGTGGTTGATTGCAGGCACACGTCACTCAAACATCAAATGCCAGTACTTCTCACTCAACTCATTTGCACTTGATTTTGGATACCTTGTTGAACCATAAGTTGGATTTTTGGGAGCCGAGGGAGCAATGGGTGCGACCTCCACTAAATAGATTGAGGATTGGTTAAGGAATGATGCACAAAGGAATAGAGAGTAATCAATCAATTCCACACTCCTTGATTTATGGTAAGGAGTGTCTCAAGCGAGCGAGTTGAAACCATTAACACCATTGGTGTTTTTGGGGGTGTGAGGCCGGTAGAAGAAGGTGAGAGCTCGAATGATGGTAGTGATGAGGGGTCTACAGCCATCCACGAGGCAGGTTTCCATGTCAGCCCTTATAGTTTGGGCAGATGTGAACATGGGAATCAAGGTCAGAACAAACAATATGAAGACTCTAGAATGGAAAGTATGCTTGTGCATGTGTTAGAGAAAGTAGGGACAACATACAAAGTCATTGCGGAGTTGAGCCATAACCTTGGAAGTCTTGCCCAAACCGTGCAATCGCACACCGTAGCCATTAAACGTCTTAAAGATAGAATGCTTTGGCTTAGTTCACAATTCAAATCTAGGCAAGCCGAGAATGAAGAGAGGGGTAGTGGTGTTGAGAGCTCCCTCAACCACATTAATGCTGTAACACCAATGATAAGCAAGCCTCGGAACAAGCAAGTCCAGGGGAATGGTTTGACTAAAGTTGTTCAACGTGAGAGCAAGGAGACTAAGGCTCTCAAACCTTTCCTTACATGTCCGCCTCCATTACCTCAACAAATTTTGCAAGAAAGAATAGATGAGAATCCGAATGATTTCGAGTCTATGTTGAAGAGAATCACCATCAATATGCTTGCGAGCACCACTTTTAACAAAATGCCAGAGTATGCCAAGTTTGTGAAAGAATTATGCACCACTTGCAACGTAGAGGATGTTGGGGTAGTTTAGCTATCTCCCTTTAGTAGTGCAATTCTTGCAGGGAATTTCACCAATGAGGCAGTGATGCCAGGTGTACACACTGTTTGTGATTCGAAGGGAGTTGACAAGTCCACTAGGTTAGTATGCGATGAAAACTCAAGTGTCAAATTGATGTCGTTGGCCACTTTCAAACGAATGGAGTTGGGGCAACCCACTAGCACAAACATGGAGGTCTTCATGACAGACCGTTCAATAAGGCACCCCGTGGAGATCGGTTGTGACATTTTGATCAAGGTAGGGCAAATTGTATACCCTGTGGTCTTTGTGGTAATTGATTGCAAAGGGAGCTTTGAGATACCCATTATCTTGGGGAAACCTAACCTAAAAACAGCGCACACCTTGAGAAAAATGGACTCGGGAGAGTTAAAGTTTTCATTGAATGATGAGGAAGCCACCTTCGATGTGAATAGATCTATGAGGCAACCGAGTGATCTCCAAATGGATTTCACAATTGAAAAAATCGATGAAAGTGTCAATTTGCACATGATAGAGGGGTTCGTCAATGAAGTCTTAGAAGCGGTACTGTTAAATCATGATGGTGAGGGGATAGAGGAATTTGACGAGGTTTGTTGTGCATTGGTGGGCATGGGATCCTTCTCTTTTCTCCCAAAGAAACTTGATCTCAACCAAAAGAACAGGCAAACTCCACCATCTAAACCTTTAATCATTGAACCTCCTCTCTTGGAACTCAAACCATTGCCTTCCCATTTGAAGTATGCCTACTTGGGTGCTAACGAGACCTTGCCGGTCATTATTTCCAACAAGTTGATCGACAAGCAAGTGGAATCTTTGCTTAAAGTTTTGAAGAAGCATATCCTATCTCTAGGATGGACCATAGCGGATATCATAGGTATACCTCCGGGAATATGCACACATAAAATAAACCTCCAAGATGAAAGCATTCCTTCGATTGAGCACCAACGAAGGCTTAACCCACCAATGCAAGAGGTGGTGAAGAAAGAAATTATTAAATGGTTGGACGCAGGAGTGGTCTTTCCCACATTCGATAACACTTGGGTTAGCCCAGTGCAATGTGTGCCAAAAAAAGGAGGAATTACCATGGTTCCTAATGAGAAAGATGAGTTGATCGCCCTCAGGCCTATGATTAGGTGGAGAGTATGCATGGACTACCGGAAATTGGATTCTTGGATGGAAAAAGACCATTTCCCTCTCCCATTCATGGATCAGATGCTAGACCGGTTGGCGGGCCGTGGCTTCTATTGTTTTATAGATGGTTATTCTGGGTACAATCAAATTTCAATCGCTCCGAAGGATCAAGAGAAAACCACTTTCACATGTCCATATGGTACCTTTGCATTCAAAAGAATGCCCTTTGGATTTTGCAATGCTCCAGCCACCTTCCAAAGGTGTATGATGTCGATATTCTTGGACATGGTAGAGGATACAATGGAGATCTTCATGGATGATTTTTTGGTGGTTGGGGATGAGTTTAATGATTATTTAGAGCACCTAGAGGAGGTACTTAAAAGGTGTGAGGAAATGAATTTGGTGTTGAATTGGAAAAAATGTCACTTCATGGTGAAGGAAGGGATAGTTTTGGGACACAAGATCTCCGAAAAAGGGCTTGAAGTTGATCAGGAAAAAATTGAGGTTATATCGAAGCTACCCCCTCTGAGAACTATGAAAGGCATCCGGAGTTTTCTTAGCCACGCTGGATTCTATCGGCCTCTCATCAAAGACTTCTCAAAAGTGGCTTACCCTTTATGTAAGGTGTTAGAAAAGGAGGCAAAATTTGACTTTGATGATAGATGCATGACTGCTTTCCTTACCTTGAAAGAAAAGCTCAACTCCACCCCGATTATCATTGCACCGGACAAGTCAAAGCCTTTTGAGCTTATGTGTGACGCTAGTGGTGTAGCTTTAGAGGCAGTGCTTGGTCAACGAAGAGAGAAGCTTTTTCACCCGATATATTATGCAAGCAAAACTTTGAACACATCACAGATAAATTACATGGTTACAGAGCAGGAATTGTTAGCTGTGGTGTTTGCTTTTGAGAAATTTTGGGCATATATCTTGGTGACTAAGGTGGTGGTGCACACTGACCACGCATCTATCAGGTATTTGATGACTAAAAAGGACACCAAACCCCCGATTAATCTGGTGGGTGTTACTTCTTCAAGAGTTTGACTTTGAGGTGAAGGACCAGAGGGGGTGTGAGAATCAAGTGACCGACCACTTATCGCGTTTGGAAGAAGAAGGAAGGCCTGTGGAGGAGCTTGAAATCAATGACTCATTCCCGGATGAACGAATTTTGGCTGCTTCTCATGACTTGACACCTTGGTTTATGGATTTTGCTAATTATTTAGCAAGTAATATACTTCCAGAGGAATTGAACTCGAATCAGAAATATTATTGGGATGAGCCCTACTTGTTCTGGATTTGCGCCGATGGGATGATACGGAGGTGTATACCAGAAATTGAAATATTACCCATTCTTAGAGTATGCCATTCGTCACCTATTGGTGGACATCATGGGCATATGCGCAGGGCTTCTAAAGTGTTGTAAAGCGGGTTCTATTGGCCTACCTTGTTCCAAGATGCCCACGATTTGGTAAAGGAGTGTGACAAGTGTCAACGCGGAGGGGGCATATCTCAACGTCACGAACTTCTGCTAATACCTATCCTGGAGGTTGAATTGTTTGATGTATAAGGTATTGATTTCATAGGGCCCTTTACAATCTGCCATGGGAACACCTACATTCTAGTAGTTGTGGACTACGTGTCCAAATGGGTCAAAGTGGTGGCTTTACCAAATAATAAAGGGAGAAGTGTGACTGCTTTTCTCAAAAAGCACATCTTTGCGAGGTTTGGCACCCCTCGTGCCATCATTAGTGATGGAGGATCGTAATTTTGCAATAAGTTGTTTGGCGCTCTACTTGAGAAATACGGGGTCAAACACAAAGTAGCCACCCCTACCATCAACAAACGAGCGGTCAAGTTGAGGTATCCAACCAGGAGATTAAGTCCATCCTTTCAAAATCAGTGAATGTTCACCAAACGGATTGGTCATGCAAGTTGGACGATGCACTTTGGGCATATAGGACAGCTTACAAGACCCCGATTGGAATGTCCCCCTACCAATTGGTCTTTGGCAAGGCTTGTAATCTCCTGTTCGAATTGGAACATAAAGCTATATGGGCCTTGAAGAAGCTGAACTTAGATTGGGAGAGAGCCGCTCGTGCTAGAGTTGAAGACCTCAATGAAATGGATGAATTCTGGATGCGAGCATATGAAAGTGCCTCTATCTACAAAGCCCGAATGAAGCGCTATCACGATCAACAAACTTTTAAGGTGAGAGTTCCACTCGGGGGATTGGGTGATCCTATTCAACTCTAGACTTCGGCTTTTCCCAGGAAAGCTAAGGTCAAAATGGTCGGGTCCTTTCAAAGTGCTTCATGTCTTCACCAATGGAGCCATAGAATTGGAAAATGAGGATGGCTTGGCTTTCAAAGTCAATAGGCAATGAGTGAAGAAGTACTTAGGCATTCCGGAGGAAGTTGCAATGGTAGAAACCATTTACTTAGATGAGCCTTGAGTGAAGAGGTACCTTCATCGAGCTGTGACATTAAACCAAGTGCTTCTTGAGAGGCCACCCAAGCACTTTTTTCTTCTGTATTTTTCTTTCTTTCTGGTTTTATTTTGTATGTTGTTTTTGTTAGCCTTGTAGTTGGGAGTCAAGCTAAAGATGTGTGAGCAATAATCAATGTGGTGCTTCATGCGGTCGCACCTCAGAAGGTGCGCATCGTACAGTAGGTCGCAGAGCCTAACAGAAAGCTGATAAGTCGGACTACACAATGTGCGATTGATTTGCTTTCGCATGAGTAGTTGTGCGCGTTTCACACTAGTTTCGCATCTCTTAGCAGATGACTGGAAGTTTTTCCCAGAATCCACACCACCATGCGATCACTGGGGCATTTCGCATACTCCAAAGTGCGTGTCATACTACCTTCACACAAGCACCACACATAATGAAGTCTAAATTGGCTGCTTTGATTGTGCGATTGAGATGCCGCCGCACCACCTGTAGTGCATTTAACACAAGTACTTTAGGGAGTGTTCTACTTTATCTAGATAATATCATTGGGGACAATGCTCCGTTCGGTTGGGGGGGTGCTTGGATATCGCCTGGTTAATAGTAGCTTAGAAATAAACTCTGTGGATTTTCTTAATACCACGGTTCTTTCCCAAGGAGCAAAAGTTTTCTTTATCTTTCTTTATGTTTTATTTTTATGTCGAATCGGGTTGGTGTTTCCCTATGATAGATTAAGAGGCGAATTTCTTAAGGGAAAATGCCAAGTTTTAGTTTTAGAATTGAGACCGTAGTTACTTGTCTCAAAATGGGCCCACCAAAAAAATTTCTCTTGGCAAATTATTTTGAAAATAAAAGAAAAGAAGGGAAATGAATTTTTGAGGAAAAGCATTATCTTGTCATGACTTGCACACTCTCGCTTTGGCATGATTGACTCACAAACGAGTGTGTAATGAACTCGGAATAGCTTGTCGAAAATCATTTGTCCCAATTGATTTAGAGACTAATGAAAGAAGTTTTGTGGCATGATGCCTCATGTGGTGAGGCTTTAACTTGATTCTTGTGCATAAGTGTCGTCTAGAACTTGCTCCGAATGTCATTCAAGGCGAAATTTTAGGTGTGATCGAGCTTGGAAGATGACCTTAGGCCCTTTTTGATAGCCAATTCGCCCAAATGACTTCCCATGACTTCAACCCTAGTGAAACCCTTTGAGCTTGTGATCATTCTTTGGCACCTTGTTAATACCTTGACTTTTTTGGAACCTCTATCATGGCACCCATCCTCCCTAATTGCTTGAAAATAAAATATAGGCTAAAAGCCTAAGTTTGGGGGGGGGAGGGGAATGAATGATAACATAGGCAAATGCATAAGTTTGGGGGTGTATGTGATCAAATGAGGAGAAGAAAAGAAGTGCACTCAAAGTGCAAGTAGCACCTTAGGTTTGAATTGAAAATTTGCTC
Source organism: Jaltomata sinuosa (assembly GCA_003996215.1). NCBI lineage: Eukaryota > Viridiplantae > Streptophyta > Magnoliopsida > Solanales > Solanaceae > Jaltomata > Jaltomata sinuosa. The sequence continues at coordinate 19,978 of QJPP01007505.1, read as the reverse complement.
CAAAAGTTCAATCCAATGAGCAAAATGAAAAGCAAAAATAGGTGCTACCAAACAAAGGCGATACAAGGAGTTTGAATGATCTTGAGTAAAAAGGAGAAATCTTGGATTGTGTGAGGGAGAAATAAGGTGAAGTTAAAATTTGAAAATGTGAACTGTGTTCGAAATGAGAACAAAGAGCATTAGGGAGGTTTAACCACTTGAACCAAATAAAATCCTTACCTTAGCCCTAGCCAACATCGTAATCCACAAGTCCGTGGTGATTCCGAGCATGGATACCCTACATTAGTGGCGATAACATGAAGGGCAAGCCTATGGTTCGACACATGTGCACTTGAACTTCCTTGAGAGAGTGAGAGTCCTTTTGGTTCTCCTATAATCCTAATTGTTTGTGAATTGAATGATTGTGAGTGGGAGACTCTCTTGTGGTGAGTGGCATCATGAACTTGAATTGAAACATGAGGTCTCTATTTTAATTGAGGGGAATGAATGAGACAAGTTGTGTAGCAAATCTCGAGGCAAACCTTGACGGTCCATGCCTATGACTTGAGAAGCTTAAATGTCTTGTTTTGAATGACAAAATTCCCTTGATTTTAAATGAGAATGAAGTCCTTTTTGATTTTTTTTGAAATGGTCAAATGCCTCGAGTTTGTGGTGGTTCAAATTGAGATGAACATCGTAGTTGAGTCTTTTATTTGAGTCTTTGGTTTATTTTTTTTCTTATTTTTTTTTAGTATAGATTAGTCTTTTGTGCCTTAATTGAGTCTAGAGCATAATTCATTCCTTGCCTTGTGAGTATCTTGCTTGAGGACAAGCAATAGTTCAAGTTTGGGAGTTTGATAAGTCGGTAATCTACCAACTTATTGAGCCTATATCCATGATTTATTGCTATGTTTTGAATAGATTTAGAGGTTCTTATGGCCTTTATTGATGGCTATACAGGTACTTTTGATAAATGATGAGAAATAAGGAAATGGACCCAAAAAGAGCTAAAAAGGAGTGAAGTGTGAAATGTTCAGAAAAGATAGAGATTCTGACCTGAGATGCGATGGCCGTGCGACACGCACAAGCCGAGGTGTGAACCGCACCTCCTCCGCATGAAGCTGCAAAACCTACTGAAGAATCTGCTAAGGGGTGCGATCGTTGTGCGACCCACACATCCCAAGGTGAGAACCACACCCCCTTCGCATGAAGCTCCCATTACTAGCTGAAGTCACTGGTCCGACTGAAGAGGGTGTGTGACGCACACATCACGATGTGTGAACCACACATCGCGCCGCACACCACCCCAAATGCAATTTTCTCCTAAATTTAAGTGACATTTTGGGAACCTATAAAAGGCCAATTTAGGCACAATTGTAAATAACATTTTCCAGGTCTGAATATTTTAGAAAGCTTTTTGCCTTGAGAACAAGTTTTCCTCCCCAAAGAGAAGAGGGTGTGAATCCATTCTCTTAGTCAACCATTTGTGTACTCAAATTGAGCTTAGAACCTGAGATTCAGCTCCAATAAAGAGGATTTTGACTTACCCATTTGGTATATCTCTCTCTTTTGCTATGAGTGGCTAATTTCTCTTGTCTAGGGGTGTGTTGATGATGGGTGCTTGACAATTGGGTGTGGGTGTTGTTAATTCATCTTTATAATTGCTTTTTTGACATGGGTCTAGTAGTTTCACCAAGTTTTAATGCTAAAATTGGTGGTTGCAAACATTAATTTTCATTACTTGACTATGTGATTGCTTGAAAAAGGATTTCATGGTTTCGGATGTGAAATTACTAGTGGGAACTTGGGACTCCATCCAGATTTGGGGCTAGAAATAGCTCTTATCGAAGGAATCACCCACTTAAGGGTCTAAGCTAGAGATAGTGTGACCTCCCAAAGCTTAGATTGGTTGTCTGTTGTTCAAACCGATAATGCTCTAACCGAGATTATCGGATATATGGTTGTTGATCGAGAGATAACAATCCATACCCATAACCAATACTACTTATGTCAATAAGCAAGAATAAGTTTGAATTGATAATCATCCTATCCCATGATTAAAGCACCATAGGATACACATCCCTAGTCGCCTACTCAATTTGGTACACCCGCTTTTATTTATTTGCTTTGATTCGAATTGTGGTTGTTGTGACAACATCCCAATTCCCCCAACCTTTTATGTTTCTCATTTTAAGCATTTACTCTCATTGTGAACTCATTTTGCACAATCTTCATTTAGCTAGTTCCAATTCCCTTGGGTACGACCCTGACACCCGTTGAGAATTATAAATTTTATTTTCCTGCACGATCACCGTGACCTCCAACTTTGGGGAGCATATTTGAGCGTTCATTAGTATATGGGTGCGTCCTTCCATGGATCCTACCTGTAAGGCCTTTAGGCACTAGAGGGGGTACATACAATGCTATTGTCACACAAATTTCATCATATCAGGTTATATCATTCATATTGTGTTTGGATCTACCTTTGTTTGTTGTTTGCTCAGTGTACGCTCTGGTAGTATGGGATGCCAGAGGGTTTGTTTTCACTTGTATGTGTTACTCGGGTGTATGGACTCCCATTGGGACTGTAGGTAGATTATCTTATGCTATCATAGTGTAGTACTTGTTAGAGACTTTATGATTGTTGGTGCATTAGTAGATTCTATCTCATTGTGGCTCTGGTTGGTGGCCTTTCGATCTTTTATGGTGTAGCTTGTTCTATCCTACGGTTGTACTTGTGAAGTTGTTTTCTGACTATTGTTATCTTGAGAGTTGTATTTTAGCATGATTTCGTTAGTAGTATTATTTCAAGCATGAGTATGTTTACTTGCCTTTCTTCCCTTCCCTTTTATTTGAGGTTACCGGTATACCACCATTCTTCTTAAACTCTCTCTTTATATATATATTGTTTGTTGTTGCAAGGATCTAAGTGCGTTCTCCTTTTTTTCACCTATATTTTGTTATATATATATCTTTTGTGGCTAGCATAGTATGCTTGTATTCTCTTTGTCTTCTATCCGTGCTAGTTTTTGTGTGCTTTTCTCTGTTTGCTTCAGTGACTATTTTTCATTGTCTGCTATTTACTGCTTTTATATCTTATATGCGCTCAATAAGCCTATGATGCCTATTGGGTACCCGTTTCTTTGCAATTGGTGCTCATACTACACTTCTGCATCTTTCTGGTGCAGATCCTAGTGTGAGCTATCACCATTGACCGAGTGGATACTCGTGCAACTTTTGGATATTCGAGACTAGGGTGAGATCCTATCGACCGGGGCTTGACCACATCTCCTCTTTTGGCACTGTTACTCTCTTTTGTTATTCAAAGACAATTGTATATTCTATTTTATTCTCTCTAATACTCTATATTTTATTAGAGGCTCCTGTATTAACGATACATGGTTATGGGGTGGTGTAGTTTCTTTTGGTTTCTTTCCTTCTGTGTTGCTTTATTTATCTGCTTCTGCTTATTTCTACTTATTGTGCATGCTAACTTAGGTAGTAGCCTATTACTAACCGTTTTGGGCTACCCAGATTGGTTCGCCTACTGAAGGGTTGTAGGTGCCATCATGACCTGAGAAATCATGTCGTGACGGCTTGATATCAAAGCTCTAGGTTCACTAGTGTCATTTGTACAAGAGCAAGTGTCTAAGTAGAGTATCATTGAATCAATATGATGATGTATGTATCCTATCCACAGGAGGTTATAGGGCATTATTAGGAAAAGATCCCTATTCTTGGCTCCTTATCGTGCATTCCTGGCTCTATCAACTTCTATGAATTATTGTTACATTCCTTCTCAGATTCCTAGGACGAGTACTACAGCGGGTGACGCCGAGGCTTCTGCGCCTATTGATTTAGTGCTTCCTTCAGCCCCAGGATTTAAGAGTGAGAGCATACCACATCCGTTAGGGGGATTGGGTCCAGCCCAACCTCTGATGGGATTTATTGCTACCCCAGTTCTATAAGACACCGTGGCTAGGTCTCCAAGTCATCCTGAGGGTGTATCAGTGCCACAGGTAGGGGTAGTACCTGGTTATTTAAGCAGTGCTTCAGTTAGGTTTGAGGTTACAGGTCTTTAGCAGGGTTCTATGTCAATTTTGGAGTATGAAGCGAGGTTTCACAAGGTTGTTAGGCGCATTGCGAGGACTGTGCCTAGAGAGTTTGAGAAAGTTCACGGTTTTGTTGAAGGATTGATTTTACTCCTTTGTTTGGCAACAAAGAACTTGGTGATAGTAGGGACTACCTTTCTTCAGGTGGTTGACTATTCTTGGGCTATAGAGGGGTTATGTCATGAGGCATATGGACGTAGTGGTAAGAGGCATCGCTGTCAGGGCAGTTTCTGTGGTTCTCAGTCTTGAGGTAGGGATTCTCTGGTAGTGATTGATTTTATTGCTTTTTGTATAGAAGGCAAGTTTTTGTGGCTTCACAAGGTTCATAGGGTGGTTGTATAGAGCATGTTGGGTAGAGTAGACATGGTGAAGGTCAAGTTTCCCATGGTTTGCATTCAGGGTGTGTAGGCCATGGTGGCCAGTCAGGCTCACCGAGATCTTCCCGTCGGACTTTATCTAGTAGCGGTTGTTTCTAGTGCGGTAAGTGTGGGCACTTTGATAGGTATTTCCCCACAAGCACGCCTTCTAATCAACAGAGTTAGAAGGATTTATCTCCTAGGGTTCCAGTGCCATTGGTTGGAGGTGGTGTGTAGGGTAGTAGGGGTGGTCTCTAGGCAATGATAGGTAGTGTACGAAGTAGTAGAGGTGGTCCCTAGATGGTTAGAGATGAACTTCATCCAGGAAATTCAGGTATCTGTCCAGAGTCGACATGCACCGTGCGTTAGAGCAAGACATATCTAGGTTGCTATGGTTGTGGAGTGATTGGTCACTTTTTTAAAGAGTGTCCCTGACGTGGGATGATCGAGCCTTCAACATCAGAGTTAGACACCGACAGTCTGATGCTCCTCTTGGTAGGCCAAAGATGGAAGTTCCAAATATCATTGCTACAAGTTTGGCCTTGTTATAATTAGCTAAGTTTTGGTATTGTTTGCTTTGCGAATCTACCCCTTTTCATGTATATTTATATATCTGCCTACTTGTTTCTCGTTTGGTTGTACTATTGGAGTTTGTAGTGTTTATGCATGTGGTTTCTGATAGAAAGTTTCTTTCAGTACTGGATAGGGTGTGTTATTTTTGGGAGGTGAGTACCTGGAGTTATGACTCGTAGATAGGTCTTGTTGGCTTTATTTTTGGTCTTGGTTGTGGTCCTAGGATTGGTTTGAGTATCTCAACTTCTAGTGGTCTTGGGTGGTTGTTGCCTAAGCCATTATCTATTGGTTGCCTGTATATATTTCACTTAATTTCGTGCGGTGTTGGTAGTATGTACCAGAGGAAATTGCTTTATCTTAAGGAGAGTAGTCTTGGGCGTGCAAATGGGTAACAAATGGTTTTGCTTTTCTCAGGGGGTTAGAGTCAGCCTTCTTTACTTGATTAGTTGGGAAGTTAGCAGGTATATAGGTTGTTTTTGTTGTTTTTAGTTTCCAGTATGGTTGAGTTTGGACTGTAGCATTATGGTTGAGCTAGGCATTCGGCCTATTCCTTTCCTGGCTTATTGAGTGACGCCAGTAGAGTTGTGGGAGCTAAAGGAATGGTTTAAAGGTCTTCTAAGAAAGAGATTATCGGGTTCAGTGTATCTTTAGAAAGGGGTCTATTTGGTTTATGAAGGAAAATAGGTGACTCCTAGTATATATGTGTGGAATACGTGTAGCTGGCTTAGGTGACAACTGAGGGTATGCTTTGGTTTTGATTATTGATGACTTATTCGACTGACTATAGAGTGCAGTGGCATTTTCCTTAGAGGAATTTGAGGTCAGGATTACTTCTAGTAGAGATTGAGATGGTGGACATTCCCAGGACTACCTTTCGTGGCTTGTCGCATCAACTATGACTTTTCTTGTTATATTCTTCGGGTGACCCAAGCCTCAGCAGCATCTACGAATTGGACACACCATATATTCAGAGCCTAGTTGACTCCAATTTCTATAGTGTTCATCAGCGACATAAAAGTTTACTCGAGGATTCAATAAAAGTATGACCGGTATTTGAAGTTGGGTTTCAAAGTCGTGGGCTAGCAAGTTACTTCAAATAGTTCCTGGAGGGTCTCTTTGGTTGCGACATCTTTGAACCAAAAGGCAGTGAGTATGGACATCTTAGCTTCTCTCTTTCAGTTTCAGAGCGGCCGTTGGCCTTGGACATCTAGTCCTTGGCTAACCATTTGGTTAGGCTTGATTTTCCAAATCCCAACAGAGTTCTTGCCAGAGTAAAGGTGCATTCTACCTTGGTTGGATAGATTCAGCGGCGTCGGTTTGAGGATCAATGATTATGGGTTATATGTGATAAGGTTGTACCGGTTGAGGCCAACAGGGCTACCTTATATTCTAATGGTACTTTGAGATTGATGGTCACCTTTGTGTTCCGATAGTCGGGGGTTTGAATTAGTTAATTCTCTGAGGGGTTATCCGGTGCATGAGATTCCAACATTGATTAGGCTCTGCCAGTTGTGGTCCAGGAGTCGTGGTATGTTGAATATTTTCAGATTTGGTGGTTTATGTACTGGTACAGTAGAGTGGGTGTGTTGAGATAGAGGGTGAGTTGAGAGATTATGAAATTTTCAATAACTAGGTGGCGACCTTGGACTTTAGGCATCTTTTCCTTTACCTATAGGTTGGTTTGACTTGGTATTCGCGGTATGGTGGACATCTTTCTGAGAGGCGAGGCTAGTAAGGTGAACATAAATCCGAATGGTGTTTGAGTATTTGGAGCAATAATATTATTCCTAGAGTTTGGAGTTAGTCGATGACGACGGGCTTCGTGGTAGGCTTACCATACTCCTTGCAGAGATTGGGTTTTGTTTGGGGTTTTCTTGGACAAATTGCCCTAGTTCATTCACTTTCAGCCAATTCAGACTTGGCATGGTTCAGCGAGGTTTGTTGTGTTCTATAGTTGGGAGATCCTCCTTCGACACAGGGTGTTCATCCATGTCATTCCTGACCCTTGTGTGTAAATTGCTGTTGAGCTCCGATAGTTGGTCCAGAGGGCTTTTGATATTGAGGTTGATCTTAGCAAAGGTATTCATCCATTGTTTGATGGTCAGTTGGGGCAGGTTACTCTAGTTTTGGAGGGTATGCTATGGGCTGATATTTTGGGTATTTGGGACTAGTAGACTATGGCTTGGTTTGGATAGTGTTTGAGTCTGAAGATGACCTCATTTGAGGTTGAGTATAGAAGGAACTATAGGCTTACGATGGGTTAGTTGATAGTTCGAGCATGGCTTGGGTGTTCAGCTTGTGTAAAGCTTCATGGTTATGGTGCAGATGATTCAGGTTAGATAGAAGGGTTTTGTGGATCAAAGGATTCACGAGTTAGAAGGTTGAGTGGTGGCTTTCTGAGTGAACCATGTTGTGGTATCAAGTTTCTAGTTTCATGGGTTGATCGCCTAAGTTCTCTTAGTCTCCATATTGTGTTGGTGCATTCCGATTGAGTTTCTTGAGGTTCGGTTCAGTTGATAGACCTTTGGATCTTTTTGAGTTAAAGATTGTGGCCTATTTTGGCTGGTAAGAAGTTAAGGTTCCTGATAGTTTTACTTTGGTTTAGCTTCGTAGGGTGCTATCCGGTTGGGAAGGCTACCTGGGAGACCGAGAGAGTGGTGCGGGCTTAGTATTCATTGTTGTTTGAGCCTTCTGGTGTTCTCTTCTTCTTCAGTTTCGCGGACAAAAGTCCTTTTTAGTAGCGGATGATCTAATGATCCTCTCGGTCATGTTCACACTTTTTCCTTCTTTGTACAATTAGAGCTTTCTTGTAGTGGCCCTAAGTCATTTATGGCTTGATGGGACCGATAGTTTGGTGCTCGGGCCATTCTTTGGGTCGTTATGACCATTTCCTTATTTTAGAGCTTTGACTTAGGAAATCCTTAACTTCGGTCAATATTCTCGGTAAATGTGCTCGAAATTAAATTTCAACAGTTTTGTTAGCTCCAGAGCATGAACTTTGGTCTAGTTGGACCCTTGGCCGGTGTCTTGGAGCTTTCAGTTTGGTTTTGTGTTGCTTTTTGTGTTTTTTGGCTAGTTGAACTTAAAAGTTTGACTTTGGTCAATATTTAGAGAAGACGACCTCGGATGAAATTCCATCTGCACGGTTAGCTCCGGAATGTCGACTTTGGGCTAGAGGGACCTTTGGTGCGGGTCTTGAGGCTTTCAGAATTGTTTTGGGCTATGGAGTTCCGTTTTGGAAAAGTTGGCCTAAGGTTGGTTTTGGGCATGGGGCCCACTTTTCATTAAATTTACTTCCGTTGGAATTTTCATCGATTTTGTTGTGTTTGGAATGTCATTTTTAGTTGAGCAGCGTAGTTCATTTGTGCTCGCGCACCCCGAATGCATTCTCGAGGGTCCATCAGAGAACTTTCACGAGTTGCCTTGGTTTTTGGCTGCTGTCATGGCACCAGCCAGGCCATCGCCCATGCATGGTCATGGTTGCGTACGCACAACAGCCCCAGCTGACCCCCTTCCCCCTTGCTTGCGCATGCACATCGCCTGGGCCGCGTGTGCCTGGCGGCGTGAGTAGTGGCCGGCGTGCATGCACGCTGGCCTAGCGCATGGAATGGCCTTGGTGTGCACCTGTGCCTGGCCGCGTGCGCATGCGCCGCGTGCATAGCGCTTGACCGCATGCGCCTAGGCAGCGGTGACAGCCTTTAAATTGCCTTCTCCTTCATATTTTAATTTCAACACAACCCAAAACTCATTTCCTCTATTGAAATTGACTCCAAGCTCCATTTCTTCACTTTCGATCGTCCAAAAGCTTGGAGGTGGATATATCCTTAGTCCGTCATCATTTCCCGACTTTAATTTGGTAAGTTTCCTTTGTTAGTTCCGTAAATTTCCATTTGAATTCCCTCTTTGCTTCTTGAGTTCCATGGGATGTTTTGAGCCATTTCCATGGTCCACTTCTGCTCATATTCTGAGCATGCGCTCCCGGGAATATTGGGAACATTATTGTATTTTCATTTCTGGTTTTGGGTTACGGGGCCCACAGGCCCCCTTGTGACCCAAATTTTGACCTGGCTAAACTTTTAGCAATATGAGTATTGTTAGCTTCGTATTGTTGCATAGAATATATTGTTGATAGTTTTTTCGCGATTCGAGACTTCTCAGAGCAGTTCGAGCTTAGATGATATCGTTCTAGCAGCTTGTCATCGGACGATAGGTAGGTTACGATTTCCTCTACATAGACTTTGCGTATATAGGCTATAATTGCATTAATTAGTATCCTTGGGTTGGGTATTTTAGGTTGGCACCCCATACCTTGTCCGTCTTTTCTATTCGTATTATTTCTTATGCTGGTTGTAGTAGTTGATCTAGTTTTGTAATTGTTTTGATCCTTTTTGAGGTAAGAACGGAAAAACATGGCTTTGTTTATTGAAAAGTTCATTTCGAGAAGCTAATTAAAGTTTCCAAAACGTTTTCGATTTAAAGCAAGAGTCGCCACTTAGTTTTTATAAAGTAAAAACCAAGAAAAACTTATAAGAATTTTTAAAATCCAAAACAGATAAAGACTTTAAAAATTAAGAGATTAAGGGTAAGGGTTCAAGTTAATACTCTTGGAAGGGTGTTAAGGCACCAAGAGTATCCGCTAACTCGCGGTTGCCCGGGCTTGTTTGAAAAACTAACTTGTTGACTAACTTTTGAAAACATGATTGGTTTTGTTTGTAAAAAACATCTTGTTGTTTTTAGAAAGAGTTGATTTTATAAAGACAATATGTGAAAGATTTACTTTATACATGAAAGAAAGGAGTCGACCTTTGATTGAAAAAAGGTTACGAACAATTGAAAGAAATAAAGAACATTGATTAGTATAAAGAAAACATTAAAAATAGTAATGTTAACCTCGTTTGGGAATAATTCGACTAAGTTTTACAAAGTCAGTCCAATTATATAATTAATACTTATTAACAGTTAAAGATATATAACATAAGAAGTTAAGGACTATTAAACTAATCCTGTCCTAATTCTAGTGTGTGGGCCCTCTTTAGGCCCACCACCATTTTCACTTTAGACTTAGTCCATTTTGTCGATTTTTCAGCCCTTTGGGTTACTGCTGCTGCCGAATGTTATGGGCTTTGGCCCAATTTTATTTATTCAGTCCATTTTGGACTTTTTTCTATTGATATGCGCTTGGGCTTGGCCCATTTTCCTTCTGCTGCTACTGCTTCTCCTTTTTCTCACAAGACTCGGCCCTTTTGGGCTTTGAACAAGATGGTCCGGATAGTTATTGGGCTAGGCCCAACTGAAGAAATGCAAAGGGGGAGTGTTGGGAGTCCAATTGGACTCCACCAATTTTATGCGCCCAAAGAGGAGTAAAAACAAATAAAAATCAGTATATGTCCAAACAATTTAAGCAAGAACAATCAAATTTCATACTTAAACAAAGCACATTTCCTAACAATTAATTCTCATTATTCACAAAACTCATACACAATTAAAGCATGTGAAACAAGATACCAAGTTACAAATTTAGCACCTAAGGGTTAAACTAATAAGACCACAGATTTCCTACTTGTAAATATCCACAAAGATCATTCTTTTTGAACTCATACATTTCCAGAAATCAAAAGGAGTAGAGGGATAGATTTAAACAGAGCATGTGTACTCAAATGCACAAATTTTAATAGAAATGATACCACAAAGACACAAGTCATCTCCAAATATCTCAGTACACTTAACCATTCTTAACATTCAAACGTTAAACATTTAACATACTAAATGCAGATTTTTAATCACAAAAAGGGACATTTTGAACAATTTTATCACAAGTCATTGAAAGCAGGAAAGACTATGCTAAATAACCTAGTCTAGACATCACATATTGACAAAGAGACAAGTCAAGCAGGCTGGACAGGTTTTGAACTTTAGTCACTAGCATAACTGCACATAAGAACCAGAGAAGGTGTATCGGGAAAAGACTATTATCATGGTAGAGATCAAGGCTATTTCTAACATGATTTATTAACATAAACAGTGAAGACAATATATTAAAAGATGAAACAGAGGAACTTACAGAGGTGAGGAACATATCATGAGGGGATATGTTTCACCTCTAGCTCCTAGAATGCATAACAACATAGGCTTCAACATTTTAAACCAGATTTAGACAGATTCTAGACCATGATTTCAGAAGCTCACACAGTCATTTTTAACATGATTAGACTAGTAAAGAAAAGGAGAAGGGAGCAGGGTAGAAGATAGAGAAATCAAGGGAAAAAGAGAAAAAAGTTGGACAACAGTAACCATCCTAATGGCAAGTTCAAAATCTATAACACTTTCATGTCACAAAACACAGAACCAATAAGATCATGAGATTTTGAAAGGACACAGTTTCTCAAACTCATTACAAACATCAATCCAAGCATAAGATAGCAACATTGGAGCTTAACCAATTCATATACATACGATCATTTTAATATAGGCAAGACAATTAAGGGAAAGGGGAAAAGGAAAGCAGAATCAATGACAAGTTGAGGGAAATAGGGGAAACAGGAAGGGGTTGAGCATTCTTATATCAGTAAACAAGTATAAAATCCATGCTCATAGTATTTTCATGTCATACAGTTTAAACAAAACCAGTGGAACTATGGAAAATTAGTACTCAAAGCTCACCTAAACATCACCCTAAACATGAGAAAATAACACTTAGTAATTCATGTACACATGTTGATATCACACATAGCAAGAAACAGTAAAGGGAAAGAAGAAAACAGGACAAGAGTAAGACCAAAGAAACTAAGGGTAAACAAGAGAGTGTCAAGTGTTTATTAACGAACCAAACAAATTCTAAATTCCAACAACAGATTCATACTCATTTAGATATCACATAGGTCGAGCAAAGTTAGTAAAAAACCATGAGATTTACTAAGAGAAATCAGTGTTACAAGTTAACCTGAACATGAGATGATAACACATCAGTGTTACAAGTTAACCTGAACATGAGAGGATAACACTAGGCAGAATCAATCGGGAAAATGGGGGCATGATCATGATAAAGGGGTTTGGGAAAACAAGAGAAAAATCAAACATTTCATGAATAAAATAGGACAGGTTTTACATCATAGCATTCACATCATTTAGCAACAAATTTGACTACAAATTTACACTTACATCTACTGTTCTAACAAATCAAACACAGCCAGTGGAGACCATGATGTTTCTAAATGAAATCACTACTCAACCTTACCATAACAACAGTCTAAAATCAAAACACATATCCTTAAGCTAATAAACAAGACTAGAAACCCAGATTTATTCGACTTGAACATTACATAATGTAAAAAGGAAAAGAAAATAGTAAAGAGAAGAGGGTGAGGGGTATACCTTTGTTAGGACAGCAACTTGTAACCTTAAACCTCACCGGAAAGTCTCATCACCACCGGATTAGTAGCAAACTCGTTAGAACTCGAATTTTTAGTGTTTATTTTCCAAGCTAGCTGACCGGTTTCGTGAGGTTAGAGAATTGATTCTCCAGAAACCTCAATATTTCCCCAAAATCAGCTTCTTAACATGCAGCTAGAGGGGGGGGGGTTATAGAAGAATCGAGGTGAAAAAAAAGGGGGAAAAACAAAGGGTTTTTTAGGGATTTTGCTGAGGAATTCAAATTCCTCAGCTGGAGCAACGTTTCACAACAACAAACTTGTACGAAGTTGTAAAAGTTTTCATGGATTTAGCGAAGGGGGGTGACACCTGGTGGGTTCTAGAATCTTCTAGACCTGCCAGCGTACCCTTTGACGGAGCAAAATGGACGGAAAATAGGAACGTTAGCGGGGTTTAGGAGTTGAGAGAGGATAAAGGGGTGAACGACATTTAAGGGTATTGCTGGAGTTCTCGTTTATGAGAACGATGAAAGGGGAAGGACGGGGGAGCATACTGGATTGCTGAGGTGTTGTACAAAGTGCGTTGCTTCATATAACCAGGAGAGATGACGCGTGAGAAAGAAAACGGAGGAGAGAAGAAGGGGCTGCTAGGGTTTCTGGGGTGAACGAAGAAGAAAAAGATGAGTAAGGGGTGTGTTTGGTTATGTTTGAGAGAGAATAGGAGAGTATGGGTGTGATAAGGCGGATAGAATGGTATTGGGCTGGGTCGGAGCGGGTCTTAGTTGGGTTAGGGGAATTTGGTTGGGTTGGGGCAAATTTAAGAGCTGGGCCAGCCGGGTTGAATGGTATGCTGGCCCATTTAGGATGAAATATTAAGGGGTTATAAGGGGGTATTTATGATTTGGCCAAATTTTGCGAAATGTGGCCATTTCAATTTAACAATATAGCCAAATTGATAAAGAATGAGTAGAATTAGGTACAATTTGGCTACAATTGAAATAATAGGCTTAGAAATGAATGGATTTAAATTAATTTAGAGCTTTATTAAATTGAAACAACTTCAAAATAATAAACATATTTGACACATAATCAACTCTTTAATTAATTATAAAATTAATTTTTCAATTAACCCTTATTTAAATTAATTTTGGAGAAAAATTACAAGTTTAGCCTTTTAAAGAGATTTTCTTATGAAATCAATTTTAAAATAATTCTTTTAAGTAATTTATATAAATTTCATATGTAAAATATGAAAAATATAATCATCACTGAGAATCATTGGTAAAGCTGATTTGAAAATATTTTATCCCTTTTTTGTCAAAACAATTATTTTGAGAATTGCTTAAAAATTTAAAAAGCTCCAAATTAATTCGTAATGTGGTGGTTAAAAATTGGGTGTCAACAGCTGCCCCTCCCTTTGGGTAGGGTAAGTGTAATGAACCCTAATCAAAGGGAATTGACGTTCCCAATTTTATCCGACCACAAGTCCATCTTCAGGAAGCGGTTGGTTTTAGCACGAATTTCAAGGAATCATGGCCGAACTCTGGTATTGAGTTTCCTACATATCTCAGGTTACATGAGAATTTAGGCCACTTGTAGTTCAAGATGCCTGATTTTACGCACGATTCTGAAAGAATTCCAAACTTTCCCAGTTTCGGAGTATGGAGAGACCGGAGAGCTGGGGAGTGAAAAGATTTAGGGAATTTTGAATGCAGCCGAGTTTTTGAGATAGAGCCTGCCTACATATTCAAAAACTTTAGGAATCAGGCTTCTTGTAGTTCGACTCAATCGGGGGAAAAGGTAATCTTTATGATAAGATGACCTTTGGTTCAGGATGAGTGACAATAAGTTGAGCTATAGAAAAGAGGCTTGTAACCTTTCAACTATGAATGTGGTGCACTTCACACCCATAAGTAATATTTTACCTGGACATAATTTCCAAAGCTCGGGGTGTATCATCAGTCGAATTTGAAAAAAAAGGAAATTGCATCCAGCGTGAATTTTAGAAAATACCCTGGTTGCGAAACTAAGACCCAAAGATAGGAAATACCCACATGCCTTCTAATAGGGGTGTGGTTTGATGGTGGTGCTGAGTTGTTCCTCAGTTCGCGTCCAAAGAGTTTGATGTCCCTCTCCGGACTGTGTCACAAGTTGCTGCTAAGAAAAAGTTCCACGTTGTGATGCGTTCTTTATGGTGTAGTCCGCACCTGTTGTTTTGCTTTTGAGAATTTCATCCTTCTCGGATGCTCTCGACAATATCTTGAAACCAAATGGTTATTAGTAACAGAATTCGACAAGGAGAGATAGCTTCATACCTCATTTTCCTTTATATGTTGTTTTTTGAGGAAGATGATGTCCTTTCTTGTCTCTGTTTTTAGGAAACGGCAGCTTCCATGTCAATCAAACATGATAGCCTTCTTGGCTGTCGAATAAGATTGCTTGTGTAGCAATTTTTGAATGATGGCGACCTTCTTGATTGTTTAAGGGCATTCTCTTGAATGCGGTAGCCTTCTTGGCTTTTGGCGGTGGTCTTTTGCATATGTCTTTGGGGTAGATCTCGCGTATCTTCCGCATCGACACGACTAACAGACACTCTTTGGATTTCCAGGCTTTGGGTAATCTATCAAATCATCCGACTTTTGATAGAGGCGGCTTATAGACGCCTTTAATTTTCCAGCTTTCGAGTAATCTTGCACATTATCCGACTTTGGATAGAGGCGACTTACAGATGTCCTTCGAATTGCCAGTTTTTAGGTAATCCTGCACTTTTATCCAGTCTTGGATGTAACGCGACTTACAGATTTCCCTCGAATTACTAGCCTTTGGGTAGTCCTGCACAATATCAACGTGGATATGTCGCGTCTTATAGATAACCCTTGGACTATCCATTTTTGGTAGTCTTGCACTTTATCCAATTTCGGATATTGTTGAGACTTACACGTTACCTTTGAACTTTCAATCTTCCGGTGATTTGCACACTATCCGGTTTTAGATATCGTTGCCTCTTACAGACAACTCTTAGTTCTGTCAAGTTTTGGGAAATCTTGCACATTATCCAGTTTCGGATATCGTTGTGACTTATAGATGACTTTTGACCTTCGAATGTTGGAAAATCTGATTCATTGTCCAATTTGGGTAGAGACGACTTACATATATCCCTCAGATAATATGCTTCAAACCTTGACGGCAGGTGGTATATAACAGCATCTTCTGGCGATTGATGCTTTCGTATAAAGGTGCATAAAATATCCTTGACATCAGACTCCTCTGCCTTATGCAATATGGGACATAAATATGCTGGATGCTAGACTTGGCATAATAAATGATAATGATATCCTCAACGTCAAACTCTTTCGCCTCACGTAATTTTTGATATAAGCATGCTGCATGCCGGATTTGGCATAATGAATGAGGATAATGATAATGATATCCTCAATGTCAGACCCTTTCATCTCACATAATTTTGGATATAAGCATGCTGAGGTCGATCCTGCGCAGCTAGTGCGACTTGGGGACGCCTAATGAATGTCATCCTCTTTGAAGCCAGTTGGCAGAGGGACATAATCTTCGCAGGGGATGTGTGCCTGTGATATATGATGATGATGGTCTTCTTGAAATGCAAATATGAATGTCCCTCTTGGAATGGTCCTCTTGACATGGCCCTCTCGGCATGGTCCTCTTGACATGGCATGCAAATATGAATAGCCCTCTCGGCATGGTCCTCTTGACATGGCCCTCTTGGCATTCAAATATGAATGGCCCTCTCGGCATGCAAATATGAATGGCCCTCTCGGCATGCTAATATGAATAACCCTGCGATACGATGCCATATAATACGATGCAACACAATATAATATGATGCAATGCGGTATGTTATGATATGATGTGGCATGATGCTATGCCATGTGATGCAATGTAGTGCAATGTGATGCAATGCAACATGATGCGATGTGTCATGGTGTAATATGAATGCAAAAATGTGATGCCATGTAGCGGTGCATGATGCAATGTCCCATAGGGAAGTGATGAAAACATCACCTCTTGGTATTTGTGTTGACTCTTTTGTGTGTACCTGCGCTCAAAGAAAACGGTCAGTGGACACAATGCCGCTTTTACTAGCGACTACAGAATTTGAAAGACTTTAAGACAACGTCTATGAAGCTGATCAAAATAACTTTGTTTAAAATGCGAGCGAAATGGTCGTGCCTGCTTTTAAGGACAGTCATAAATACCGCCTTTTGAACATTGTCTGTTCAGGGTGATTCTTGACCCACCAGGAATTGGTGGAGAGTGTTGTTGCTCTTTTGCTTAGTGCCCCCAATTTGAAGTTGACGAAAATGTCCTGATCCCTTTGGAGACTTAAGA
Source organism: Jaltomata sinuosa (assembly GCA_003996215.1). Classification (NCBI taxonomy): domain Eukaryota; kingdom Viridiplantae; phylum Streptophyta; class Magnoliopsida; order Solanales; family Solanaceae; genus Jaltomata; species Jaltomata sinuosa. The sequence continues at coordinate 3,226 of QJPP01007505.1, read as the reverse complement.
ACGTTGTCGGGTTCTCTTTATCTGGTAGTTTATGTGAACTACCAGAAAATTCATCCGCTTTAGGGACTTTTGCCTCTTTGGCCTCTTCCTGCTATTCTGGGCTTTTCTCGCCAAATTTTAAAGCATCTGGTCTCGTTGCATTTCTTTGAACGCGTTGGATAACGTGGGACCGCTTTCTGATATACTTTTGGGGACAACCTGCATCCACATAAAAAATGTTAGTTTTGTCAAAGCCGGCCTGTGTTGACCTCCTTCGATCTTCTGTTCCTGGTTCTGTCTTCTCCGTATGCTTTCCAATCTTGGGTACTTGTCACCCTCGACTCTCCACGGACCAAGGTAGACATAAGACAAAATCACATTAAAGGAGTAAAACTAATCTTTGTAAATATTTTTCAAACAAGTTCTTTGGAAAACAAAGAGTTTAAAAAAAGAGATGTCTTGGAAATGTCTCTGCCTGTCATGTCATGTGCTATCTCAACAACTACCCTTTATTCGGGGTCTTGACATTCTTGACATACTGCTGGCGAACTACGGAGGTCCTTCCTCGTCCTGGCTGGGGAACTTGAAAGATGATTTTCAAGAAATCTATCACAATCGGGGATTAATCCATATAGGACTGGGGATTCCTTGAAGTAGGCTCTGATCTCTCGGTGTTGGAAAATTCTTCGGAGTTTAATGTTGAATTCTTGAATGAAGCTTGGTGGAAACTTTGAGATCCCTCTCAAAATTTCTGCCTCAGTTAAAGGCTTCATAGCGAATCTCATTCCATTGGCAAGAGACTTGAGACTTTGTGGGGGATTATGAGATTCTTTCTCGATATTCACCTTGGTTGCTCTTCGGCATATTCTGTATTCTTGCTGGGGAACTCTTCGGAGTTTGACGCTCTTCGTCTTCTGAATTTTTGAGATTCCTTTCTCAAAAATTCTGTCCCTGTTTCCATTTCCTGGGCGATATGGACGAACCATTGTGGCATTTACGTATCTACAAGAATCCTCCCGTCTTTTTGGCAACGACCTTCATCTTCTGAATTTTTGAGATTCCTTTCTCAAAAATTCTGCCCCAGTTTCCATTTCCTGTGGTGATATGACCAAACCATTGTGGCGCCTACGTATCCCGTTGAGGCAGGAATCAGGTCAAACGTAGTTTCCACACTCAAAGTGGGAGAATGATCAAATAACTAAAGGGGTGACCGAGGCCGACACATGCCACCTACGTATCTCATTCTTGAGAATTCAGGTCAGACGTAGTTCATACAAGAGTATAAGGATGTTTTAAGCTATTACAAAGCATAAAATGATCACAATCAGGAAATGCGATTACAGGGAAAGGAAATTAAAGGAAAACTATCCCTAAACAAAGTATCTCTTCACAGCAGAATTGATCAGTTTGGTCCACACTTGACCATCCATTTCGGATAGGATCAGAGCTCCTCTGGATAACACTTTCTGGACGACATACGGGCCTTGCTAATTGGGTGCAAACTTTCCTTTGTATTCCTCCTTGTGGGGAAAAATGCGCTTGAGAACCAGTTGTCCTATGACAAACATGCGAGCTCTCACTCTTTTGTTGAATGCACAAATAATTCTTTGCTAGTACAACTTACCATTACATACGACACTCATCCTTTTCTCATCAATCAACATGAGTTGCTCGTGACGGGCACGAACCCATTCTTCATTGTTCAATCTAGCTTCTCGAATGATCCTAAGAGATGGTATTTCAACTTCCGTAGGTATCACTACTTCCGACCCATACACCAACATATAAGGGGTCACCCCGATCGAAGTCTTGACGGTCGTCCGGTATCCCAATAAAGCATAAGGCAACATCTCGTGCCAAGATCGGTGATGGTCAACCATTTTTCTCAAGATCTTCTTGATATTCTTGTTGGCATCTTCCACAACTCCATTCATTTATGGTCGATATGCGGTTGAATTACGGTGAGTGATGTTGAATTGCTCACATATTTCTTTCATCAAGTGGCTGTTTAGATTTGTTCCTTTTTCGGTAATAATTGACTCGGGGATCCTGAATCGACAGATTAGGTTGTTTTTAACAAAATCGTCTATAACCTTCTTGGTCACAGACTTGTAAGAAACAGCTTCTACCCACTTGGTGAAGTAATCAATAGCTACCAAAATAAATCTGTGTCCATTCGAGGCAGACGGCTCGACAGGACCAATGACATCCATGCCCAGGCTACAAAAGGCCAAGGTGCGCTCATTGCATGAAGATTGCTAGGTGGTACTCGAATCAAATCTCTGTGGATCTGGCACTTGTGACATTTTTGTACGAACTTGCTACAGTCATTTTCCATGGTCATCCAAAAGTATCCAATTCGCAAAATCTTCTTGGTTAGGGTGAACCCATTCATGTGGGGACCACACACTCCAGCGTGTACCTCTTCCAATAGTCTTGTGGCTTCAATCGAATCAATGCATCTTAAGAATCCAAGGTCCGGAGTCCTCCTATACATGATTTCTCCGTTCAGGAAAAAGTTGTTGGCCATTCGGCGAATGGTTTTCTTTTGGTTGGCGGTCACATCTTTGGGATAGACTCCAACTTCTAGATACCTCTTGATATCATGACACCATGGTTTTCCGTCTGATTCTGCTTTGACTTGTGCACAGTGCAAAGGTTGTTCTTTGAGACCTATTATCAAAAGATCGATATAATTCTGATTGGGATGTTGAATCATGGAGGATATGGTTACCAAGGCATCGACAAACTCATTCTGAATCCTTGGTATATGCTTGAATTCGATCTTCCTGAATCTCTTGCACAAATTTTGAACCATTTTCACATACGACAAGATCTTGGGGTTCTTCACAGCCCATTCACCTTGAACTTGGTGAATTAGCTAATCAGAATCACCTATGACCAAAAGTTCACAGACATTCATATCAATATCTAGTTGGATACCGAGAATACAAGCTTCGTACTCGGTCATATTATTATTGCACAAGAAATGGAGTTTAGCTGTCACCGGATAGTGGTGACCAATTTCCGATACCAAGACTGCTCGAATGCTCGAACCTTTGAAGTTGACCGCTCCGTCGAAGAACAATCTCCAACCGGGGTATGACTCAGCAATATCCTCACCTACGAACAGAATCTCTTCATTGGGGAAGTAAGTTTGGAGCGGTTCATAATCTTCATCAACCAGATTTTTTGCTAAATGATCTGCTAAGGCATGTCCCTTTAATGCTTTTTCAGTCGCATATAT
>QJPP01007504.1:0-74718 GCA_003996215.1 Jaltomata sinuosa | reverse complement strand
ATTTATCACTTGAATAACAATTTTGAAGAGCAACACCATACAAGAACAACACCAACATTTACCATCTGTTGGAACATATGAGTCATATGTTGCAACATATGACTCATATGTTGGATGAAATTAAAGCAGTAGCTACTGCTCTGATTTCATCCAACATATGACTCATTTGTTCCAACAGATGAGTCATCTGTTGCAACATATGACTCATATGTTCCAACAGATGGGTCAACATATGAGTCATATGTTCCAACAGATGGGTCATCTGTTGCAACATATGACTCATATGTTCCAACAGATGAGTCATCTGTTGCAACATATAACTCATATGTTCCAACAGATGGGTCATCTGTTGGAAACATAATAAGAGTAAACCAACAGATGGTATAGTTATTTCCAACATATGCTTAATATGTTGCAACATATTATACATATGTTATGGTATTAACAAAAAATTTACCACATAATACACCAAGAACATCAACATAAATCAACATTTATCACTTGAATAATAATTTTGAAGAGAAACACCATACAAGAACAACAACACCAACATTTACCAATAAAACAACATCAATAACACCAACAAAATTCAATAAAATCAACAAAACAACAACAACACCAACATTTACCATATGTTGCAACATATGACTCATATGTTGGATGAAATTAAAGCAGTAGCTACTGCTCTGATTTCATCCAACATATGACTCATCTGTTCCAACATATGGGTCATATGTTGCAACATATGACTCATATGTTGGAAACATAATAAGAGTAAACCAACAGATGGTATAGTTATTTCCAACATATGCTTAATATGTTGCAACATATTATACATATGTTATGGTATTAACAAAAAATTTACCACATAATACACCAAGAACATCAACATAAATCAACATTTATCACTTGAATAACAATTTTGAAGAGAAACACCATACAAGAACAACAACACCAACATTTACCAATAAAACAACATCAATAACACCAACAAAATTCAATAAAATCAACAAAACAACAACAACACCAACATTTACCATATGTTGCAACATATGAGTGATATGTTGCAACATATCACTCATATGTTGGATGAAATTAAAGCAGTAGCTACTGCTCTGATTTCATCCAACATATGACTCATCTGTTCCAACATATGAGTTATATGTTGCAACATATGACTCATATGTTGGAAACATAATAAGAGTAAACCAACAGATGGTATAGTTATTTCCAACATATGCTTAATATGTTGCAACATATTATACATATTTTATGGTATTAACAAAAAATTTACTACATAATACACCAAGAACATCAACATAAATCAATATTTATCACTTGAATAACAATTTTGAAGAGCAACACCATACAAGAACAACAACACCAATATTTACCAATAAAACAATATCAATAACACCAACAAAATTCAATAAAATCAACAAAACAACATAAACACCAACATTTACCATATGTTGCAACATATGACTCATCTGTTGGAACAGATGAGTAATATGTTGGATGAAATTAAAGCAGTAGCTACTGCTCTGATTTCATCCAACATATGACTCATCTGTTCCAACATATGAGTCATATGTTACAACATATGACTCATATGTTGCAAACATAATAAGAGTAAACCAACAGATGGTATAGTTATTTCCAACATATGTTTAATATGTTGCAACATATTATACATATGTTATGGTATTAACAAAAAATTTACCACATAATACACCAAGAACATCAACATAAATCAACATTTATCACTTGAATAATAATTTTGAAGAGCAACACCATACAAGAACAACAACACCAACATTTACCAATAAAACAACATCAATAACACCAACAAAATTCAATAAAATCAACAAAACAACATAAACACCAACATTTACCATATGTTGGTTTACTCTTATTATGTTTCCAACAAATGGGTCATCTGTTGGAACAGATGAGTCATATGTTGGATGAAATTAAAGCAGTAGCTACTGCTCTGATTTCATCCAACATATGACTCATCTGTTCCAACAGATGAGTCATATGTTGCAACATATCACTCATATGTTCCAACAGATGGGTCATCTGTTGGAAACATAATAAGAGTAAACCAACAGATGGTATAGTTATTTCCAACATATGCTTAATATGTTGTTGCAACATATTATACATATGTTATGGTATTAACAAAAAATTTACCACATAATACACCAAGAACATCAACATAAATCAACATTTATCACTTGAATAACAATTTTGAAGAGCAACACCATACAAGAACAACAACACCAACATTTACCAATAAAACAACATCAATAACACCAACAAAATTCAATAAAATCAACAAAACAACATAAACACCAACATTTACCAATACAACAACACCAATAACACCAACATAATGTTCAAGAACAAGAACAACAACAACATTAACCCTAACTTTGAGGAGAATACTCAGTTCAAATCTTCTTCTTCTTAACTCAGTTCAAGTCCAGTCCTCTTCTTATTCATTAACCAAAGCATTATTTTCAAAAAACCTAACTTTTTGAGATGCAAGACCCTTCTACAACTGTAAAAACAGATTCCAACAACAACAATAACAAAAAATTTACTTCTATCAAAAATAATAACACAAGACAAGAACAACAACCAGACACAACAAAATAACACAAGACACAATAAAAATTCAAATCTCAACAGCTGTTTGCTCAAACAGATCAACTAATATGTTGCAACATATTACTTGCAAAAATTAAAATTTTACTTCTTTCACAACAATGTTGAAGAGCAAGAATAACAACAACAACAAAAATTTATATTTCACTGAAGATACACATACTATTTTACAAATATACAATCATATCAAGTGTTAACAAATACCACAAATTAGGGTTTCTTTCATTTTTAAGCATAAAACAACAAAATCATCAACCCACAATTTCAGTTCTTTTTCTTTTTCTTCTTTAATCAAAACCCCAACTTTTTAAAAACCCTAACTTTTCAACTTTTTTGAACCAAATAAAAGAGAAGACTTTACCTGAAAAGAGATAGAAAGAGGAGAGCAAAGGGAGATCGATTCCCCTGTTTCTTCGGGAAAATAACAGAGAAGAAGAAGAAGAAGTGAGCAAAATCGTCCTTAACAGTTGAGAGCTTTTGGGAGATGAGATATTTTAAAATTTGAAACCAATTTGATCGGTTAAGGGAGAGGAAAAGAAAGAGAATTGGGGGGAGTTGAGTTGGGTGAGTTGGGTCGTTTTGTATTTTTAAAAAGATTAAGAAGTTTTAAAAATATTAATTGAGTCCCCAATTAACTTAACTAATTTTTTAAGTGTCTTTGACCATTACTCTTGGTCAATGTCACCAAAATTAATTTTGAGACTTGAGAGTCACCTTCCATTCAATTTTCTCAAGTAATACGGACTCAACAAAATGTATACACAGCCCCTGCTATATTTACTATTTGGTTTCAATTTATGTGACACAAATAAAATTTGAAGTCAACCAAATTTGTTATATGATTTTTAAATATTTTAACTCATTAATAATTATGATTTATAACACTTTTTATGTAATTTTTACATAATATATGTTACTTCTATTGTCTCAATTTATGAGCGAGAGTCGACCAAATTTTTTATGTGTTTTTAGATTTTTTTAATTTGTTATTATTGTGCTTATAATACTTTTTACATAATTGTCACATAATATATGTTACTCTCTTTGTTTCAATTTATATAGTACAAATAGAACTTCAACAGTCAACCAAATCTTTTATAAGGATTTTAGATATTTAAGTTATTAATTATTGTAATTTATAGTACTTTACGTCATTTTTAGATAATATATGTTACTTCCTTTGTTCCAATTCATGTGGTATAAATGAAATTTTGAGAGTTAATCAAAATTTTCATATATTTTTATTTATATTTTAAATTATCTATTATTATACTTTATAATACTTTTTTGGTAATTTTCAAATATAAAAAGGATATGATGTGATCAAATTCAGTGAAGCACACGTATAGCATCAGAGGTTGCATGCCAATTATGTGTTAAAGTTGAAGCTGGGGTCCAAATAGAAAGAATTGATAAAGTAGAGATGTAGTAATACCTTTTTGTCTATAAAAGAAAAGGTACATATAATGCAATATTTAGTACAACACAACTAAAGCATACAACTACAAAATAAAGAAGGTTAAATGACAGAATTGGCCTTTAATTCAAAACCAATTACAAAAAAACACACATGTTGATCAACGGGTCTGTGCTTCTCCACACATCTAAATAGTAGTAATACAACTAGATAAAGAGTTTCACATTCTAGTAAGTCCAACGTGTTCATTTTATGCAATAACTCTCTAAGTATAAGTACACTCTACCAATGTATACATATTGGGTGAAGATAATACTATTACCAAATATAATAGAGAATCTTATATTCGATCAAGTGATTAATAATCAATTGAAAAAATGGAACTTCGAACTTTTAATTTATGTAAAACGTATTCACTTTGACAGGATGCATAATGTCGGTGGAAAAATGGGAACAATTGCTTAAGCAATTCCCAAAGTGACAGGTACAACTACAAAGCTGAGGGATACTGTTGCATTACTATCCCTAGCTAAATAGAAACATTATATTCGTCATCTATCTCTTATTAATTACTTATTATCAGATAGTTACAAAGAGAATGTTTTCAAAATTTCCATGCATCAAAATCTAGCTCTATAAGAAGAAAATGAGGCAAGGACCTGGTGGACTCTTCTTTGATTTTGGCAACAAGGTTATGAGTAATCTTTATCCTTCTCTTTTTTTCCTATACCAAGTCGCAAATTGATTGAACCAAAGAGCAAAATCATCACTGTTCTGTTAACTTCTTGTTTCTCAATAAACTGCTACAAAAATCTCAAGTCATGTTTCCTACTGAAATTTCCTTTTAAAATCTTTTTTGAGTGTGAAGACTCTGATAAGTTGGTATTCTACCTACTTATTTAGCTTTTAATCTTATGTTTTTGCTAGTATAAAGTGGATAAATAGTGTAATTTGACACAAATTTCTTCTATTTTACAGGTTTCTGTGTTTTAGAAGTGTTCGGGAAAAATTCGAGAAAACAAGTCAAATGGAGCTAAAAGGGACTGTTGATCACTGACACCAAGTTGCTCATTGCGACCGCGAGAGTAAGGTCACGCGACCGCGATGCACAAGGAAAGAGTTAAAGCCACCGACCGCGAAGTGAAGCCACGCGACCGAGTGGAGGAAGAACTCAGAGCTACGCGACCGCGAGATTGAGATCACGCGACCGCGTGGAAAGAAATCGCAGAACCTCGCGATCGCGAAGCTTGTTCACGCGACCGCGATGAGGAAGTCATCAGCTGCAGGGCAGAATTGGAAATTTCCATTTTTTAAAACCCCAATCCACATAAAAGACTTCTCAGCCATTTTGGGAAGCATCTTTGGCTAATCTTTGGATATTCTCACAACTTTTGGCAAAGCTTGGAGAGCAAGTTCATCAACCAACACCATATGAGTGAAGATTTGGATGCTCTTTATTGTAAAATCTTCAGTTTTCATTCTTCAACTCATGTTCTTAATTGCTATTTTATTGGTGCATTTGTTGAATTGAGATTTGAGTTTGTATTAGAGATAATACTTGTGTGGGTATTGAATTCATATCTAGATTTTGCTCTTTCTTGATTATTTGGGACTATTGAATCCTTCATGCTTGAATTTATAGTTAATGGTTGCAAACATTGACTTAGCATACTAATTTAGGTTTTTGCTTGAGAGAGGATTTTCTTAAATTCAGGAAGATTCAATAGTGGGGATTTGGGGTTTTCACTCTAGATCAAGGCTAGAGATAGTTTGGTTGCCGAAAACTCTCATCTATGAGTTGGAGTTAGAAATAACTCAACTCACCCAAGTTAATTTGTTGGTTATTGCTTACTCGTGGTGATTCGAGAGAACTGTAACACCCCGTACATGTATCCAGCTATCCAAGATGAAAACTTCAGAAAAATCCAAGTTCCAGGGACCACGGGTCAAGTCCACGAGTCTTGGAAGGTTCCACGAGTCGTGGAGGTGACTCGTGATCTCAGTCCTGCAGACCAACCTCAGTACTGACAACCACGAGTCACTTCCACGACTTGTAGAAGTTTCTACGGGTCGTATTGTTGACTCGTGAAAGTTGATCAGAGGTTAATCAAGTTCCTTGAGTTCCACGATTAGGTTTTACGACTCGTGGAAGCTTCCACGAGTCCTCCTGTTAAACCGTAGAAAGTCTCCTGCAGGTTGAATTTCTGGCAGCTTCCACGACTAGCAGTCCACGAGTCGTAGACTCCACTCGTGGTTACTGAAAGTTGACCAATTTCCAGCCTTTTTCTAATTAATTCCTAGGGGCATTTTGATCATTTTCCACCCTATTATGTATTAAGTGAATTTGTTTTGACCACTTTTAGGAGAGTTTTCACCCATATTATCCTAAGTCTATCTTAAGCTCCTCATTCTTCACTCAAAAAGGAAAATCCCTCTTCAAGCTCAAGTCTCCAAGCTCCAAGTCAAGTCTCCAAATCTTTTTCATTGAAGTGGGTAATCTTCATCCAAGGTATGTGGGTCTTTAACAATGGGTTCCTTTCACCCTTGTGCCCAAAATTCTCAAGTCTTAATTTAGATTTATGGAGTTATGAAATTAGGGTTTTGATCTAAATTTGGGGAAATGTTTTGAAATCAGTTTCTATGTTTAAATTCATGGTTTCTATTGATTACACATGATTTGATTACGATTCTCTTTTTGATTTTAAAAGCCCAAGAATGAAAGTTGATTTGTAGCATAAACCCATGAATTTGCATGTTTTCAAGAGAATGTAGGCATGATTAGATATCATGGCCTTTATGTAATTACGAAGTTGCATGCCTAGTTTTTATGATTCTATGAAAATATATGTTTTATGAAAATTGAACTAGAGCTATGCAAATTTTACAAGTCATAAAGTATGCAAGTTTTTCCATGATATGAAATATGATGCAAGGCAAGACGCCCGATGTTCCATCAATGCTCATGGGTCATTTTCTAAACCAAAACTCATGAGTAGTATGACGATCCAAGGTTTGAACAAGTCATGAATAAGTATGAACAAGTTTGGCATTAGATACGTCACATGTATATGAGCTCATGTTATTATTATGCTTTGGGAGTAGTATTTAGCACCGAGAGACGAGGGTTCATAACCCAAGTCCAAAACTACGTTGCCACCGTAGGTTGCCCGTGTTGAGGCTTATTATGACAGGATCCTGGTATGACATGGTTCTAACCTTGGCCAATTAGGATAACTCTTTCAGTGTGGGTGCAAGACACTGAACTCCATGTAGCTCAGCATGGTTTAATGTCGGTTAAGAGAAACTCCCACATGTTTATCTTCAAGTTATGAACTTATGTATAAATCTATATTTTGGAACCTAAGCCTTCCTTCATGTCTTATGTTTGTACCTTGTCATTTATTTATGGTCCTTCTTTATGTAATAAGTTCATTTCAAGCATGTTTTAAACTGATTCTGTCATAACTCATGCATTGCACACATACTTAGTACATTCCATAGTACTAACGCATATTGCGCTGCATCCTTTGATGATGCAGATTCAGGTACCCCTTCTCAGCTTCGTGGCTAGAGTCTCAGGCCACCTCCTTAGTCAGCTGTGGTGAGTCCTCATAGTTCGAGGACTAGTTATGCTTTTCCTTATGATAGCTTTACTTCTATACTTCGAGTTAGCTAGGGTCTTGTCCTAGAAACTCTTTATGTTATGACTAGAGGCTTTCAGACATAGTTTGTATTCGAGTTCCCTTTTTGGATATTGTATGTTATGTGTCTCTTAGACCCTTATTGATGTTTCCTTATTGGATTTCCGTATTATGCTTCCGCTTATCTTTTGTTATGCTTGAGAATGCTATGACCAAGGGTTAGCTTGGGATCCTTGTGGTCCTGAGTCCCGTGTTACGTCTAGGGGTAACCTCGGGGCATGATAAGAACCCACGAGGATTGTTGCTTGATTAGTTGAAAGACAGTTAAGTACACCTTTAGCCAAGACTATCCAAGTGTGAATCGGGTGCAAGTCTTGTGAATTGAATTTCCATTCCCAAGTCCCCCTTGTTGTCCTTGTTTGTTGAGGGCAAGGTGAAAGCCATTGATCAATCTATCTTTTATTTGATTTTCTTTTATCTCTAATTTTAGTTCGTAAAACCCCCTTTTTGATATCTTTTCTCTTTTTGTTCATTGAACTCTAATAAGTTGCTCTTATTCTTTGTTAATTAGCTCGATCGCGACTACATTATTCTCTGTGGGTATGACCTCGATATTCGTTGGAAATATAAATATGTTTTGCTCTGACAATCGCAATCACCTCCATTGGAGAGTGTATTTGAGCGTTATCAAAAATAGTGTCGTTGCTGGAGAACAATTTGGCGTATTGAGTTAGTTTAGAATTTTGAGTTTACTTACTCTAGTTCAATTTTGTGAATTGTTGTTTTTTTTGTTTAATTTTATTTTTTTGATTGGTCCCATGGCATCTCGAAATGATAGAAATATTGGTGGTTACATCCCAGTTTATATTCTCGACTATTGTGTTTATTGTGGAGGACCCCACCTTGGCCGTAGGTGTAGAATTGGACCTAGGAGAGGGAGGTATTCACCTTCTCGCTTCTATGATGGGCACAATTGTTATTTATGTGTTGGTCGTGATGGACATTAGAGTGAATGCCCTAATTATGACCCTCCTCCTCCCCCCTCTTGTGCTAAAAATATTGCTAGTGGTGCTTGTGATCTTAATAGGAACCAAGACTTAACAAGCGAAGAAGGCATCCGTGCCAAGCTCCACACCCTCTTGGCCTTGCTAGAAACCCAAGAGGAGGGTGTGAAATCCATAAAGCAAGGCTTGGTGGACATGAGAATGAAGGAAGGCGAGGAGATAAATCATTCCACGCAATCCATGGCGGATTTGTCTACTCCTCTTAGTCAAATTGATGAAGAAACCCCTCCTAGTCTAATCAATGCACATGGCTCCAACATTGAGACCAAGCAAATTCACCTTAGGGACGATGAGCAAGATTGTCAAAATATGAAATCTCCCAAAAGTGAGTCTGTAGCGGGAGTACTTGAATCTAAACAAGGGGAGGACACAAGGGATGATCATGAATTGAAGGTGTTGTGGTAGCCAACTACCCCAAATATGGATCATGGTGCCGAACCCAAACGAATGGTATTAGAGTTCCAAGTCAAAGTCCAATGTTTCATTTTGAAAGACTCTAGTTCATTCAATAGTGAGGATGTTACGAATGAGGCAAGTTTGAAGGTGGAGACACCCAAATCCTATTTCAACCACTTTTTTACCATGAGTTTGGTTGAATGGACGAAAGTCAAAGTAATCAAGCTTTTGGAAGACCTTGGAAGGAGGATAGATCAATGTTTATCCAGTTTTAAAGTTGTCATGGATAGAAGGCAAAGTGACCTTCCTCACTTGAAGGCTAAAAAGTGCAAAATGCGGAATCAAGAAATTGGCCTTCTCATGTTCATACCTTCATCCCGTGCTTGTTACCGAAAGTTTGATTCAATTTTGGGTTGAAGGTTTAAATAATCCAAATGGAGATCCAAATGGTGACATAGCTTGCGTCACACCGCGACGTTAAATTGTGCGCTTGATGGGAGGGAACCCATCGTTTGTAAAATTCTTTTTTATGTTTTCTTCACTTTTATTTCTTTTTTATTTTTGTTAGGTGTCCAAGGAAGGAGAAGAGGAACCAACTGTTGAAAAGCACCAAAAATACTTCTGAAAAATATGATTTTCTCACCTGGAAGAGTGCCTGTTGCACATGCCATTGCACAAGCAAACAGTGAACTGAGCAAAAATACTGGCATATGCGAAGGAAGTGTGTTTCGCACCTCCCAAAGTGCCCGTCGCACCCGACTTTCCACATCAAAATAGTGCACTGTGCAAAAATTTAGAAAACTCAGATGATGCTAAGTCATCGCAATTGTGAGCCCTGACCTTCGGGATCACGATGAGGTAAATTTTCACTGACTCTTCACGACTGCGTGATCACATCATGATCGCGTGGAGTCAAGTTATTTTAACTCATTGCGATCGTGTGATAAAGCCACGCGACTGCGAGGCACTGAATGGTTTCCAGGTAATAAAAGTCCAAAGAGTCGTTTCAAAAGCAAAAATTTGCTTTAAAACTTGACTTCTTTTCTTTTCCAAGGCAAAAATAAAAATCTACCATCAACTTCAATTCCATAGCATTTTTGCAACTCCTCAGGTATGGTCTTCGATTTCTCTTCTTCGATTCACCCTTATTATGCTAAAGTAAGTGGCTTTTAACACCCAAGTGGGTGTCATTTTTTTCTTTCAACAATATGTGTGAATCGGGTATATGGTATGAATTTGCGGGTGAAATCTAGTTGAGGGACGGAATACTGTTGGTTTACTGATTTTTTAGGATAAAAAAATGACCTTCATGTGATGTAAAAATGGTAAACTAAAGGGTTCAAAGCACCTGTTCGACAAAATGTCTGAACGAATTTTTCTAGGCAAGAAGATGACCTTCGCGATCACGATGCCCAATTTCGCGATCACGATGACCAACTTCACTGAGCTTTGCGATCACGATGCCCCATTCTGCGATAACAATGACTTAATTTTTCTGAAAAAAATAGAATGGTCTTCGCGATCGCGACAAAAAATCCCGCGATCGCGATGACCAATTTTCACAGTCCCAAAAACAACGGCTCTGCCCAGCTTTGTCTGGGATTATTCTGGGTCATTTCTTTAGCGTAATCATATCTCAACACATTGTTTTACGTGCATATATTTGTGTTTGACAATTTTGTTCCTCGTGTAGGTACTGAAGGCTTGAAAATGGTTGAAATTGAACATGAAGATGCCAACCAAGTAGTCGACGAGGAATATTTTAACCAAGGCACCTTCGTCTCCTTCAAGTGATCCCAACTTTATGATCTTCACTTGACGAAGCCAATCAAGAGGGAGCAAGGTATTATGTTGGATGGATTGGAAGAGAAGTGGGCCGACTTCCATGGGAAGTTAGTTACTAGTGGGTGGTTGTGCTTCGCCGCCGAGCCTATTAAGGCAAACTTTGCCATGGTCCATGAATTTTATGCTAATGCTGTTGAGATAAACTTCCCCAATGACTTGGTTGTGATGGTTCGGGTCAAGTTGGTTCATTTTGATCTGGAGTTGATCAATGGATACTGCCATCTCCCAAATATCGACAATGCCACATACAAAGCCCGAGCTACAAAAATAAGGACCAATTGGTTTGTGGAGCACTTACATGATGGAATGGTCCCGCAATGAATAGCATTGAATACGAGGATTGAGTCCTCTGAGTTTAACCTTGAAGCCCGCACTTGGCTTTCAATCATTTGTGCCTGAGTTATGCCTTCAAAGAATGAATCCTATGTGACCCCCGATAAAGCAAAGGTCATTTGTGCATTGATGGAGGGTCTTTCGGTGAATGTAGGGCAACTGATCATGCAAGAAATTCAACAAGTGGTCCTTGACGGTAGCAAAAGTTTGCTCTTCCATTCATTGATCACTCACTTATGCTATGAAGCCGGGGTTGCAAAGAGGGATGGTGAAAATGAGAGGAAGTCCAAAAAATTAATTCACCCTCTAAAGAAGAGAAGAGTTGCGCAAGCATCAAAGAAGAGGAAGATAGACGTGGATTCACCATCATTTGGTCTATTTTTCAGGTCCAGTGAGGCACTTGAGTCAGCTGCTGCTGCTGAGGCTATTGGCCCTCTAAGAATTGGGCCTTCAACACTTTTCCACATTTCCAGCTAGGTCTATAGCATGGATGCCCATCTTTGCTAGATTTTAGCAGGCCTACCTTCGGGTCTGGGTGAGAGTTCTACCATACCGGCATTCGAGGTGTCATCCCCTACTACTCCCACTGGCCCTACACTAGCTAGTATAGTAAGCCATCAATAACACATCAAGGAGAGGTTGGATAAGGTGGAAAGGCGACAGAAAAAGTAGAGGGACCATGATAGGAAGCAAAGAAAGTTCCTCACAAAGATGATGAGCACTCT
Organism: Jaltomata sinuosa; assembly: GCA_003996215.1. Lineage (NCBI taxonomy): Eukaryota > Viridiplantae > Streptophyta > Magnoliopsida > Solanales > Solanaceae > Jaltomata > Jaltomata sinuosa. The sequence continues at coordinate 62,624 of QJPP01007504.1, read as the reverse complement.
GAGGAAGCTATGTGGGTCTGAGGCTGAGGCTGAGGATGATGCTGATAAGGGAGACTGGGTCCTTTCTGGGCCTAACAGCTCTAGTTCTGAGTGATACATCTTCAAGGAGCCCCCTCAAACTTTTATCTTATTTTGATGCAGTGAGGGCACTGCATTATGCTAGTTGGGGGTAGCTGACATACTTTATCTAGCTTGTTTTGTTTTGTTTTGTTTTGTTATATTTTGATGTTGGATATTGGTGCACCTTTGTCGGGATTATTTTACATTATTGTGCCCTTTGTCGGGTTTTGGAGTTGCTATGGATGAAATTGATGATTTAGGTTGTTAGTTTCTTTTCTTGTAGCTTCTTTGTTTTATATTTATAGTAGGATTGTTGGATGTTTTGGAGCCAGAGGAAGTATGATTACCCGTTAGGATAGAAAGAACTTGGTGGAGCTGAGAACACTGTATCACATATGTAGTTGTGTGAATCGTACGAGCTTTGCACATCCTACTGATTAGCCTGTGCATTGCACGTGCGACTCACACTTTGATATGTGTGAATTGCATGTTACCTTGGTGATGAGATTTATGTGTTGATGAGCCTTGAGTATCCATACCGATTTAGATAGATGAATTGGCCCAACGATAGATTGAGTGACGTCATTCTTAAGGGCAAATATCATCTTTTGAGGTTTTAGTTGCAATTGACTTGTTTGGTACTAATGGAGTTAGTCTCGCATGCAAATGAAAAAGGGCATACCGCTCCAAAAAAAATTATGAATAATGCATGGCAAAGAGCGATTTTATGACAACTCTTTTGATCTTTTTGTGACTCTTAACTCATTAGCGGTGATAATGGAAAATGTGACTCCTTTTTTTTTCTTGTTTAGGAAGTTAAAATTTATCCTTCTTGAAGGATTCACATGCCATGTTCTGTGAGGTTTAGTTGAATAATTCTTGTTCTTGCTTGTGTTAACTAGAACTTGCCCGATTAGTCTTTAAAGCTAGTCTTGATTACTTTTGATTGGAGAAATGATCTTAGGCCTTCTTTGTGATTATTGAAGCCTACTTAGCCTTAAAAGCCACAATTGCACTTAAATTAAATCATTAGTCACCCCTCTTGAGCCTTATACCTTTCCTTTGTCAACCTTGATATAAGCCTTGAACTATTTTTGAATATGAATCCCTCTCTTGAACCCATCCCTTCTTGAACTCTACAAGTGTGAAATCGAGGCTAAAAGCCTAAGTTTGAGGGTTGATTAAAGGTACCTTGAAGGAATGCTAAATGAGTAAATCATGTTTTATTGCTTAATATGAATCACCAAAAAGAAGGAAGAATTTGAAAAAGAATGCAAAATGAAAGGAAAGGAGGAAGGAAAGAAAAGAAATGAATCCTCCAAGGTTAATAGAATGATAAAGATTTGGGCCCCGAATGAAAATAAGTGAAATAGGTGCCTCGTGTTGAATGAAAATGAAAGAAATGGCTTGGGTTTTGAATTGAAAATGTTGTGTAGAGTTTGAGAAGGATGTAGTCACTTGAATCCAAATATGTATCTGGCCCTTCCTGAGCCTACATTACAAGCTTAGAAAAGCCCTTTGAGATTTCCGACCGATTGTTCTTAAGCTAGTGGCAAATGAAAATAAGGGCAAGCCTATGATTGATACTTGTTAGTACTTGAAATTCCTTGAGAATGTGAGTGTTTGTATTTGTCCAATGTGATTGTCTTTGTACATAATGTGTTTTTTGGACATTCATTCTTGTGAGGGCATGTGAGTTAAGATAGATGGTGACAATGATAAACTCCAAAAATGAGTCAATTAAGCATGTTTTTGTAAGCTAGTGTTTTTGAGTCACATCTTGAGGATTGGTTGTTGTCACTTGGTTGTTCTTAATGTTCCATTGCATCCGTGAATTGTGTTTTGATTAGAGGGGAATGCTTAGATTAAATTGACATGTGATTGACTAATTATTAGTACCAACCAAAGTCATAAATGGTGCTTGAAATGGGTTTTTCCTTGCCTTGAAGTGATGTCTTTGCACTTGTGTTGTGTGCCTCTTGAAATGGAATTTTTAGTTTCTTGAGGCCAAGCAATAGTTCAAGTTTGGGTGTTTGATAAGTTGGTATTCTACCTACTTATTTAGCTTTTAATCTTATGCTTTTGCTAGTATAAAGGGGATAAACAGTATAATTTGACGCGAATTTCTTCTATTTTACAGGTTTCTGTGTTTTAGAAGTGTTCGGGAAAGATTCGAGTGAAAACAAGTCAAATTTAGCTAAAAGGGACTACTGATCACTGACACCAAGTTGCTCATTGCGACTGCAAGAGTAAGGTCACGCAACCGCGATGCACAAGGAAAGAGTTAAAGCCACATGGTTGTGAAGTAAAGCCATGCGATTGCATAGAGAAAGAAGTTAGAGCTACGCGACTGCGAGGTTGAGATCACGTGACCGTGTGGAAAGAAATTGCAGATTCTCGCGATCACAAAGCCTGTTCATGCGACCGCGATGAGAAAGTCATCAGCTGCAGGGCAAAATTGGAAATTTCCATTTTTGGATACCCCAATCCACATAAAAGACTTCTCAGCAATTTTGGGAAGCATCTTTGGCTAATCTTTAGATATTCTCATAACTTTTGGAAAATTTTGGAGAGCAAGTTCATCAACCAACACCATAAGAGTGAAGATTTAGATGCTCTTTATTGTAAAATCTTTAGTTTCTATTCTTCAACTATTGTTCTTAATTGCTATTTTATTAGTGTATTTGTTGAATTGAGATTTGGGTTTGTATTAGAGATAATACTTGTTTGGGTATTGAATTCATATCTAGATTCTGCTCTTTCTTGATTATTTGGGACTATTGAATCCTTCATGCTTGAATTTATAGTTAATGGTTGCAAACATTGACTTAGCATACTAATTTGGGTTTTTACTTGAGAGAGGATTTTCCAAAATTCGAGAAGATTCAATAGTGGAGATTTCGGATTTCCACTCTAGATTAAGGCTAGAGATAGTTTGGTTGCCGAAAACTCTCATCTAAGAGTTGGGGTTAGAAATAACCCAATTCACCCAAGTTAATTTGTTGGTTATTGCTTACTCATGGTGATTCAAGAGAACCCACGAGGATTGTTGCTTGATTGGTTGAAAGACAGTTAAGTACACCTTTAGCCAAGACTACCCAAGTGTGAATCAGGTGCAAGTCTTGTGAATTTAATTCCCATTCCCAAGTCCTCCTTGTTGTCCTTTCTTGTTGAGGGCATGGTGAAAGCCATTGATCAATCTATCTTTTATTTGATTTTCTTTTATCTCTAGTTTTAGTTCGTAAAACCCCCCTTTTGATATCTTTTCCCCTTTTGTTCATTGAACTCCAATAAGTTGATCTTATTCTTTATTAATTAGCTCAATCACGACTACATTGTTCTATGTGGGTACGACCCCAACATTTGTTGGGAATATAAATGTGTTTTGCTCCGATGATCACAATTACCTCCATTAGAGAGTGTATTTATGCAAAATCTTGATATGAATTCAATACCCAAACAAGTATTATCTCTAATACAAATCCAAATCTCAATTCAACAAATACGCCAATAAAATACCAATTAAGAACAAGAGTTGAAGAATAAAAACTAAATATTTTACAATAAAGAGCATCCAAATTCACTCCTATGGTGTTGGTTGATGAACTTGCTCTCTAAACTTTGCCAAAAGTTGTGAGAATATCCAAAGATTAGCCAAAGATGCTTCCCAAAATGGCTGAGAAGTCTTTTATGTGGATTGGGGTTTCCAAAAATGGAATTTCCCAATTCTGCCCTGCAGTTGATGACTTCCTCATCGCAGTTGCATGAACAGGCTTCGCGATCATGAGGTTCTGTAATTTCTTTCCACACGGTCGCGTGATCTCAACCTCGCGATCACATAGCTCTGACTTTTTTCTCTACGCGGTCGCGTGACTTTAACTCTTTCCTTGTGCATCGCGGTCGCGTGACCTTACTCTCGAGGTCACGATGAGCAACTTGGTGTCAGTGATCAGCAGTCCCTTTTAGCTCCATTTGACTTGTTTTCACTCGAATCTTTCCCAAACACTTCTAAAACACAGAAACCTATAAAATAGAAGAAATTCGTGTCAAATTGCACTATTTATCCTCTTTATACTAGCTAAAGCATAAGATTAAAAGCTAAATAAGTAGGTAGAATATCAACTTATCAGACTCCAGAGAGGAAAGACATACTATGAGTACAGTGGCTTTATACGCATTTTTCTTTCCTCTTTTTTTTTATTTACCGCTATAACTTCGCTTATCAACTGATCATTTCATTTTCAGGGCTGGTAGTCCTCACACTTCTTTTCAGAACCCAAAAAAAATATTTTTCAGTAAAAATAATTGTGAAACAAACTAAGTTAGAACCTCTGGTGGCTCACAAAGGGTGTCTTGAGACTACAAGAACATGAGAAAAGAACCTACATTAGGAACTTGATGAAGAAATATGAACATCAAAATATACTGCATATATTAGAAGTATTAGCTGTTATAATAGACTAAAATTAACAAAGTTATATTCAGTATTAAATCGGCTCATATGAGAAAATTAAGCAAACTTCCACGGTAAACACTAATGGCTAAAAAGATCATTGTCAAAGTCTACTGATAAGTGCATGTAAGCGGCCTGGTAATGGTAGCCATTTTCAAAGAAGTTATCATGCCCAAGGGAAATATTGTAAGCAGTAGTACCCATAAATGATGGAACATGGGTATCAGATGCAACGGGTAAGCATATGGTCTGTCATACACATATTGTGGGTACCTATCAGTCAACCTAGCTTAGAAGTTAATGTTAGTGGCACATTAGTGGCTCGAGGCCATTTCCTACACCACTGGCACGAGGCCTCTTGGTTTGAGGTTTCACAACTTCTGTTTCCCTTTTCTTATCTGTCTTTGCTTTCTCCAACCAGAGAATCCTTTTCTGGAGGGAATCCACCGGGTGTTGCTCCTAAATCTTATGGTCTTCAATGAATTTAATTATAGACTTTAGAGCATCCAGTTCCTTCTCATTGACATCATTCTATAACAGGAGGAAAACAATTGATTATAGGTAAGAAAACATAGTTATTTCAGGAAAAAGATTCTCTCATATGACAGGTTACATTGATCACAAGAGCATGGACCGTGAGCCATTGTCAAGCACCAGTCCTCCATCCCACCCCAAGGGAACTAGTGGAGGAACAAGAGATTCTTGAACATAGATATGATTTCACCGTAAACACTTGCATAAGTTTTAGAAATTAAATAGATAATTTCAAAATATACATATCAAGGCATAGGGAAGAAACCTGTACAGTAGGTGAAATGTTTCCAGATTTGATAGGTGCAAATGCTTTACTTGCTTCGCTCAAATAGGATCTTAGTAAAGAAACAGGTGAGAACCGTGCAGTTATCTCAAGGAAAAATCTAGATTAACAACATCTATAATCTCTTTACTAACCAAGACATCAATAACACCTGCAAAAGTGCAAAAAGAATGCAATAGCTATGTGAGAATTTAATGTATATGCGGTAACCTGAGTTACTGAGAATATGCAATGAAATCATACAAATATGATTCCCTACTAATAAAAAGTCAAAACATAGATGTTGGTCCACACTTAGACATGGTAAGAATTGATGATATGTGTTGCACCCTTAGGAAACACTTTAACTTGCATAACCTCATAATGCTGGCAACAAGGGCAGGAACCAAGAAACATTTGATTTCTGTATAAAAATGTCTGTTTGGCTGCCGGTGAGACAATTACTTAGATTTTGCAACTGTTTATAAGATCTCAACGAAAACATAATGCAGGACCTGATGAAAATATGTGTTTGTATGATAAAATTTCTTCTTTCGTTGATCCAAGTATAATTAAATATAATCAACATTAATCACTTTCAAGAATGTACACTTTTTTCTAATTTTCATTTTATAACTCAAGCACATTATTTAATAATATATATATTTTTTAATTATATTATATATTTTATCAGTATAGGTACACGCGCAAAATGCGTACCCTAAAACTAGTTTATTTACTAAACCAAAAGAGTACTATTTTTATATTGAAATGCAAAATGTTACAACTTATAGCAATTTCATTGCAAGTTCTAAAGAATAATTTTTATTCGTTTCACCCTAAACATGAATAAAGTTAAACCACAAAATAAAGGTACAACAGATTTGGACACATGCAATATATAAAAGGTAAAAAGCTGAAATGACTTAAAGTAGACTAGGAGATCTGATTACTATGGCATCAACCAGGTAGAGTCCAACTTCATATAAGGCAATTCACCTGGCACTTGAGTGCAAACGAATCAATATACGGGCTACAACTGCATTGCTTGATGACCTGAGTCTATATTGTGTGCAATGAAACTGAATTTGGGTGATCCCAACTTTATTCTAATAAGATTATTCTTCAACGGTTGGTCAGTTAAAGAATAAGGAGAAATAGACAGAGAGAGAGAGAAAGAAGTAATAGAAAAGAGAGAAAGTAGGTTGAAGGGTCCTTCCAAAGCTCGTAAAAAATACTAAAAATTAAAAAGTAGATGAATATCCTTGAACAGTAACTTAGATACATTATGAACACTCACTTGGCATTCTGTCAAACAGTACAAGGGAACGACAGTGATCATCTACTTGGCGACAATGTGAAACCATTGAAATCAACTTGAATAAATCATCATGGTTGAAGTTGGAATTAATATCAAAAGTAGTTAGAAGCTGTAAAAATGCATGAGCCTCCAAAGAATTCTCGTTATTTCCACCAATGACAAGTTCATCTAACTTAGGTTTCCACTCCTTGCTATCGCCTTTGAACATTCTTTTACATTTTCAATATTATACTTGATATAGGATTGATTTCCTGCGTGGTTAATAAAATACTAAGGTATTACATTAGCATAATACAAGTTCGTCACAGGCCTAAAAGATTTGCATCCTTTTTAGCATATGAAATTGACACTTTTAAGGGATAGAAACCATTTAGTGAGTCCAGAACAAGAGAGGCACGGTCATTTGCGGACCTTAAAGTAAGTGAAATCTACTCCCTTACAGAAGCCAGGTTCTTGAGGTTGTCTGATATAAATTTATGAAGGCCTTCTAAATCCATGTCTTGGCATAGCTTCACTAGCTCTAGATAAGACTTGACTTCCACAATTGCATTGTCAGAATGTTTTCTAATATGCTCTGTACAATTCTCAGTTGCCGCAGAAACCATGACCTTTGCCTCCAGAAAAAAATGGGTCACCTTTCTCCTCACTGTCAATAACTACAGGTTCTGCTGAACAAGGTTTCCTTTGATTCTACAGAACAATAGCAATGGCAGAGATAGTTGTATCCCTTTTATCCTGGAGCCTCTCAAGTGAAGCTTGCTCCTTAGCAATAACAACTGCTTGACGCTTCTCTAATAGCTCTTTAGATTTAACTACTTTTTGTTTCAAATTCCTTCTCTTGTTCTTTTACTTCAGTGAAACACCTTTTCAAGGACCTCTAGAGACCTTCAAAGTATTCTTCGAGTTTCTTCCATTTCAGGTTGAGAGTAATAACATGATAACTTTCCAACTCAGCAAATGCTTTTTGTAGTATCTTAGAGGTTGTAGAGTCCATAAATTTTGCAACTGATTGTGTGTCTTCCATGGTAGTATGCCCTAAAAGCCCTTTCATACTTCAGGATAAGAAGTTTGGAGACAAAATTTAATAATATGACAAAAAGAACATTCACTTTTGATATCCAAGAGAGAACTAGGATGACTTTTATTTCTAAGCTTTTCAACATTGCTGCATCATTTGAAGATAAATTATTGTAAGATCATAAATATCCCACACCTATAAATCAGAAGATAAACCTAATTAAGATTTGGGGTCAGAATGTAAATTACACAAACTATTGCTATGTATCCGAAGCTGAAGTTTAGTATATTACACAGCCTTCCATAAATGATGATATGATATCTCCCGCCACCGTTCATGCTAGACCTATACTTCAAGGTCTACACAAGAGAATCCATGCTACACTCACCCTAGGAGCATAAAAGGGATCTTGGAAGAGCCTTATTACTCCCTAAATAAAGCAATTCTACATTTAGATGATAGTGTAGAATGAGTAGGGAGAAAACAACCCAAAGTTGGAAGATGCCAAGTGAACCTGCATTTCACTTGCTGCAGCAAGTGACCACTTGTGTTCAGCAGGTGAAACGCAAGTGCCTAAGATAGTGAGCTGCCAAAGAGTCTATGTTACAACTGTTGCTAGTAGGTGGGCATCCATGGAACACATATAGAATGCAAGTCTCTAACAGTTGGTCGATGTTGAGTATCTTTCAAGGCCACTTTTGGGCCTTGATGTAATAGCTATAAATAAAGGTTCTCTTCCCTTAGCTCATTAGTTATTGAATGATTGAGAATTTTTCTTTGATGACTCTTGAAGTTGCTTAGCTTGAGCTTGGGTGGATTCCCATTTAGGTAGCTAAATCTATTGGGTGGATTCCTAATAGTACTATTGGATGGATTCCTAATAGTTTAGATGAGTGATTAGTAGATGGATTTCTCTAGTTGCTTGATAACTTCTTTGCTTGAATTTTACATGAGGATACTCATTTGTGGATTCATCTAGAGTACTTTTGCCTTATTAATTCGAGTTTGTATTTATTATTGAACTAGTCTCCGAATACATGTGTTGCACGTGTGTCCATATGAATTTGTATATACTTTTTAAAAATTTGTATAAAACATGAAAACATGTATGTAATGAGTAATTCAAAAATTCATTCAAAAGGGAACAGTACAAGTTGAAATTGATGAATATAATAAATCTATTTGAATAACTTAAAAATGGTTACTATTATAGTTTGCAATTGTATACAGTCAATTTGATTAGTAAAATCTTTTCCTCGTGCTGTTCTTCTAATTCAACAATGCATAGTTTAGATGTGAATATAAATTATAATTATCTTTGCAAATATTTCACATATTAAAGTTAGTGCCTTGTGTTTAATAAGTTATAGTTTCTCCCTTTTCAAAACCACATTCATATCAAGAAATTATTATCGAATGAAAGTAATATTTGTAGAAGTATCACAAAAATTCGATCAACATGTTTATTCCTTAAGATGACTAATAGATCCTTTTTCCTACGTACAACTATTCTAATAAACTCTTTCATTTATGATTTTTCCTCAAAAATATAAAAACACTATTCGAATAAAGTTGCTCTTCCTGATTCATCAATAGAATGCAATCTCAATTATCTATTTATAATTAAGTAAAAGAAAAGGGAATTGATCCTTCAATATCCTCAAAACATCATCTTGTTGATGACTTGGGAACTCTTCAGACTTGGGCGTCTCGCCCATTTCACACTCCTCAAGGGCATGATCAAGCTTGCCCTCAACACCTATCACCGAGACTACCCGCAATTCATCCGGAGGCTTTGTAGGTTGACATACGTTGAATGTCACTACCTCGCTTCCAACTCAAAATTTGAGTTCACCGAGTTCAACATCCATAAGTGCTCTCCCCGTAGCCAATAACTATCACCCCAAGATGATGGGCACCTCAACATCTACTTTATAATCCAAGATCACAAAGTCTGCCGGGAGAATAAACTTGTCGACCTTCACCAATAAATCAAATAGGATCCCTATCGGATGCTAGTGGACCGATCAGCCATGAGTAGACGCATAGATGTAGGTGTGGGCGTATTCAATCCTAACTTCTTGTAGATCACTAGGGGCATCAAGTTGATGCTTTCCCTAAGTCACACAAGGACTTACATAAGACAAACAACCCAATAGTGCAAGGTATGTATAATGACCCTTCCGGTCATTTTCACGCATAAGTTTTGAAGCCAAGCAAGTCGGCAAAAGTTATCGTAAGATCTTTAACGAATTTTCTGAACTTTGGGTCAAATGTCTCAGGGCTTTTCTCTCAATATATAAAGAGTTAGAAGTCCCCCGAAATACCAAATCGAAGGTCTACGAGTCTAGTTTCCAACGCACAAAACCTCACGTCCAACTGATCTTGGAGTAAAAGGTTATGACTGTTTTACCGCGGACTGTCTGGCAGAAAATGGGTTGCGAACCGGGTCGCGAACCGGGTTAGGTTAAACCCGATTTAAGCCTCAACTTCACGTTTTAAAACGCCATTTCAGTGCCGAAACAGTGATAAAACATAAGGGAGGATCCCGAGAGAATTCTTGAGTACCAAATCGTGCGTTGGTGAATTACGAGCCTAAGCTTAAGAATTTTATTAGCATCTTGCGTGTATTTGAAAATATTTTATTTAAAAGTTGTATTTGGTAAAAATTATATTATTATTGCCTTTTCAAAATATTTTAAAGGTTTATGAAAAATATTTTGTTACGATATAATTGTATAGGTATTTATTTTATAAAAGTTTTTATACATTGTAATATTTTAACGGAGATAGTAAATTTAGTGATGTTGAAATTTATTATTATAATATAGTAGGTTTTATTCGAAATAATTTTTTATTAATTATGGTATATTTAAAAATCATATATATTTTACCACGAATATATGCAATACCCGAATATATATATAATGGGATAATAATTTAGAAATGAGTGTTGCCACCTCCACTTCCACGTGGAAGTGGAGGGATTGAATGACAAGACTTTTGAAAAGCTTAAATTGTTGCCACTCAACAGCATAACATTTAATGCTAAGCTTTGATCATGTCATATGTGTGTTTTCTATACATATCACTTCTTCATTTGCATATTCAAAAATGAATATGCAGCATATATATTACCTTTACCTCTGCACTCGTTTTAATGAGGTAGTTGGCTTTCATTAATTTGTCAAATAATTTTGTTAAAATATATATACTGCTTGACATACCTCCTTGTGTATATATGCATGGGGAGGTGCTGTCGGTATAACACCCTTTGTCTATTCCTTTTGAATTTCAAACCTCGGTCATGTGTGCAAGCAATTTAACAATTTATTTGATCCCCAAAAGAGCATTAACTATCCGTATTAAGTTATTCAAGTTTGAATTCAAGTTTCATTTAATTTCGGAGCTTGTCAGAGCAAGTCGGGCTTGGACATCATCATCTTAGCATCTTGTCAACGGACGACAGGTAGGTTACGGTTTATTTTCCCTAGACTCCGCATATATAGAATAAAATTATATTAATGGGCATCCTTGGGTTGGTTTATTAGGTTGGTACCACAGACCTTGATCGCTTTATTCATGTCCTCCTACTTTTGTTCCTCCGTTGCTTGTAGTATTTGCCGATATATTTTATTTACCCTTGTGGTCCTGTGAGGCCTTGTTGACTCTGGAACATAGAAGGTGGGATTTTGGGAATGTTCGCGAGTCCCGGGCATAGAATTATCCTTCTAGGCTGGTTATGCTTGCTAAGTAGCTGTGGGCCTGTGCAGGGTCGATAGGTTGATTGTGAGCTGCTGGGCAGCTATTGTGTGTGATCATACCATTTCCATGCATATAAAGAGGTTTTATCCATGTTTTACTATGGTTTTGGCTTCGGGCCTACTGGCACTATTTTCTAAACCTTGCATGGCCCGGGAGGCCCGTTTTGATGGAAATAATTTGGAAATGGTTTGATTTAAACTTGTGAATATTCTTGGGTAAAAGAAAGTAAAATTATGATTTAAATCACCAGTTTTACGATTAATGCTAGACTCGGCAGGGCCGGAGTGCTAGTTGAGTTTTCTTGCTACTTGAGATGATTTTTAGCCTCGGTCGGACCGAGCACCTGAGATGACTTTTTACTGTTTAGACCCGGTTATTCCCGGGCACCCTTGGAGGGGTTTTTGAGACATTTTCCTACTACTTTAGTCCTGGATAGGGTCTGGGCATTGGATATTCGAGACTGGGTCTCTATCTTGATACCGGACTTGCTTCCGGACGACATGTTCTGATACTGAATTTTAGTATGGGGTATGGGACCTCCATGGACCTTGCCATCAGGGCCAGGGGCTACGGGCTGCGTGTGCCGGAGGAGGGGGATACGGTGGAGTAGAGGTATACGAGCATGTCCTTCCATGGAACCTACCTGCCTGGGCCGGATCGGCGCCGGAGGAGGTACATACAGAGATACGCATGGCACTTGAGATCTTCATGGCATCAAATATCATTCATGGTCGAGGTTTCACCGCTTGTTTGTTGTTTGCTGATTGTACGCTCCGGTAGTATGGGATGCCGGAGGGTTTGTTTTCACTTGTTTGTGTTTCTCGGTTGTATGGGCGGCCGAGGGACTGTAGGTAGACTCTTTCTATTTACTTGTAGAATTATTCCCTGTTACGGTTAATTATGAAATGGTTACTGCTAGACTGTAGTTGCTGGGTGTGAAATTGATATGATTAGTTGGGCTTGATTCATGTCTCTGAGCATGCCTATCATTACTCTTTCTCTCTTCTTCTTACACTTGAGGTACCGGTATACCGTCCATTCTCGTAAACTTATTTTGTATACACTGTTATTGCAAGGACCCCAGGTGCGTTTTTCTTACTTTCACCTGTGCCTTTGGTGTGTATATTCTGCTTACTAGCCTCATCTGTGGTTCTGTTGATTTCCCTCTGGTCTAGTTCCTGTGTACCTTTCGTTGATTTCTGTGACTACTTGCTTCTATTCTGTCTATTACTGCGCTTTTATCTTATATGTGCCCAGTCGGCCTATGATACCTACTGGGTACCTTATGCTTCGCATTTGGTGCTCACCCCTACCCCCTGCATCTTTGGGTGCAGATCCTAGCGTGGGCCATCGCCGTAGATCGTTGTGATTCGTGCTTGGAGATCTGTTGGGACTACTTCAGGCTGAGGGTGAGCTCTTGGCGATCGGAGCTTAGATTTAGTTTATCTTTTGCTTATGTACTCTATTACCATTCAGAGACATCTGTATATATTCTTTTGGATAGTTTTCACTCCATGTATGTAGTTTTGGCTCTGTACTATGATACCAGGTCTTGGGGTTTGGTTTAGTTTCCGCATATGTATATATTTATAGTCCTCTTATCTGTTCTCTTCATCTTGTTCCTTATTTGTTAGATAGTAGCCCATTACTAACTGTTCTGGGCTACGGGGATTGGTTCACCTACCGGGGGTTGTAGGTGCCATCATGACCGAGAAATTGGGTCGTGAAAACTTGGTATCAGAGCTTTAGGTTCACCGGTGTCATCGGTATAGGAGCCAATGTCTAGTAGAGTCCTGCGGATCGGGGCGGAGACGTCCGTACTCAATCTTTGGGAGGCTACAGTGACATTTTAGGAATTTTACTCTTTCATTGCTTCTGTGTCATGCGTACAACCCTTGAAGTTTCTGGAAATCTCATTTGTTCTACTTCATTCTTTCGCAGATGGTTCGTACGAGATCATCGGCATCACGTGAAGATGACCCTCCCACTCCAGCTAGGGGTCAAGGACGCCCTCGATCAGTGGCACCTGCTAGAGCTGCTAGGGTGGAGATAGAGTCCGAGCAGCATATGGATCAGGGGGTAGCCCAGGTACCGCCAGCTCCAGTACCAGCTCCAGTGCCCACTTCTGTGCCAGCTCCAGTCGCAGCTCAGTCTCCAGATATTCGGGGATTACTATTACAGCTTTTGGGTGTGATTGGAGAGCGGCCTTTCGAGGTAGCGCAGACATTCGCTCAGGGAGCAGCCCTGGGTGCACAGAGCTCAGGAGCGCAGCCGGCTACTATGGCTCCCTGTGCGGAGGTCGTTCCGGTTCCATCTGTTGCACAGCCTCTTGCCCCTCGCCCAGTTATGACAGAGTCAAAGCAGAAGGCGTTGGGTAGGTTTTTGAGGTTAGCACCTCCGAGGTTTGCCGGTACTTCTGGACAGGATCCACATGACTTTATTACTACCTATGAGGAGATGTTGCATCATTTGGGTTTGTTGGAGACTCACGGGGTTGGTTATACTACCTATCAGTTGGAGGGCCCAGCGAAGTTATGGTGGAGGGCCCAGGTTGCTTGTAGACCACCATCGTCACCTCCTTTGACCTGGTCTGAGTTTTATGAGGCCTTTATGGCCAAGTTCCTACCTCAGAGTGATCGTGAGCGTCGCAGGGAGCAGTTTACTCACCTTATGCAGGGGTCTACGACTATCTCAGAGTATGAGACCCGTTTCCATCAGCTAGCACCGTTCAGAGCTATGATCATTCCTACCGAGGCTGATAGGATTCGCAGATTTTTATGGGGTTTGAGGCCAGAGATCAGGCAGCCAGCTGAGATATTGATGGCAAGTGGTCGATCATTCCAGCCTATTGTAGACTATGCCCGCACTGTAAAGGACTTACAGCGACATGATCAGGGGTCCAGAGATAAGAGGCCTCGGCATCAGGGTGTCTACAGTGGTTCTAGATATGGTGGTAGAGGTCCTGGCCAGTGGAGTCGGAGTTATCAGCCACAGCAGTACCAGGGTCAGTCCAGCCGACCGGTTCAGGCTTCCCTTCAGACTTTTGGTAGTACCCAGTTCGAGCAGGGTCAGAGCAGCCATCAGGGCTATGGCGGCCAGTCTTCGAGGGGTACAATTTTTGGGGCATCAGGCCGTGGTGGTCATATGGGATTTGCTGGTTCATCTCGACCGAGTAGGCCGTCAGGGGCTTGTTTTACTTGTGGTGTGATTGGTCATTTTGCTAGAGATTGCCCTCAGTAGGGTACAGTTCAGTTGGCCGAGCCTTTACGAGTAGTTCATCCCCCAGCTCGAGGGGGTGGTCAACAGGGTAGAGGTGGTGCTCCACGTGGTAGAGCAGGTGGTAGGGATGGACGTCGGGCAGGTGAAGGTCGTCGTCAGTTTTACGCGGTCCCTATGAGACCAGAGGCAGAGGCCTCAGATGCTGTGATTACAGGTACGATTTCTGTGTGCCATCAGTCTGCTATGGCTTTATTTGATCCTGGATCCACTTGTTCATATGTATCTGCCTACTTTGTGCCTTGTTTGGGGTTGGCTAGTGAGCCATTATATGTTCCTGTTTCTGTTTCGACCCCAGTAGGAGATTCTTTAGTAGTGGATCGGATTGTGAGATCTTGTATGATATCTATTGGTGATTCAGAGACTTGGGGTGTTTTGATGATTCTTGATATGCTAGATTTTGATGTGATACTGGGCATGGACTGGTTATCCCCTCACCGTGTGGTTTTGGATTGTTATGCCAAGACCATTACCATAGCTGTGCCCGGTGTATCCCCAGTTGTGTGGCAGGGTTCTGTTAGCCATGCACCATCTGGGATCATCTCTTGTCTTCGAGCTAGGAAGTTGATTTCCCATGGGTGTTTAGCTTATCTAGCATATGTCCGAGATGTTAGCGCTGACCCTACTTCTCCTGAGTCTGTTCCTGTGGTTAGAGACTTCCTCGATGTGTTTCCTACCGACCTGCCAGGCCTTCCACCTGAGAGAGATATTGATTTCGCTATTGAGCTAGAGCCGAGCACCAGGCCCATTTCTATTTCTCCTTACCGTATGGCTCCTGCTGAGTTGAGGGAGCTTAAGGAGTAGCTCCAGGATCTGTTAGCTAAGGGCTTTATTAGGCCTAGTGTGTCACCTTGGGGTGCTCCTGTTCTCTTCGTGAAGAAGAAGGATGGGTCGATGCGCATGTGTATTGATTATCGGCAGCTGAATAGGGTGACAGTGAAGAATAGGTATCCGATGCCGAGGATTGATGATTTGTTTGACTAGCTTCAGGGTTCAGTCGTGTTTTCGAAGATTGATCTGAGGTCTGGCTACCACCAGTTGAGGATTAGGGTGGAGGACATCCCTAAGACAACATTCAGGACACGTTATGGGCATTATGAGTTCTTGGTGATGTCTTTTGGGTTGACGAATGCCCCCGCAGCCTTTATGAATTTGATGCACAGGGTTCTTGGCCCGTATTTGGACTCATTTGTGATAGTTTTTATAGACGACATCTTGGTATACTCGCGTAGTAGAGATGAGCATGAGCAGCACTTGAGGGTTATACTCCAGACTTTGAGAGACCATCGGCTTTATGCCAAGTTCTCAAAGTGTGAGTTTTGGCTTGAGTCAGTTGCATTCCTAGGGCACGTGGTGTCTAAGGATGGGATTAGGGTTGATCCGGGAAAGATTTTAGCGGGTTGTGAGTGGCCTAGACCTACTACTGTTACTGAGGTTCGCAGCTTTATTGGGTTAGCAGGTTATTACAGACGGTTCGTCGAGGGATTTTCTTCCATAGCAGCACCCTTGACTATGCTGACTAGGAAGGATATCCCATTTCAGTGGTCATATCAGTGTGAGGATAGCTTCCAGAGGCTTAAGGCCTTATTGACTTCAGCTCCAGTTTTGACTTTGTCGGTTGAGGGTCAGAGCTTCTCCGTGTATTGTGATGCTTCTGGGGTTGGTCTTGGTTGTGTGTTGATGCAGCAGGGTCGAGTAGTAGCATATGCGTCGAGGCAGCTGAAGGTTCACGAGCGTAACTACCCCACTCATGACTTAGAGTTGGCGGCAGTAGTTTTCGCGCTCAAGATCTGGAGGCATTACTTATATGGAGTTCACTGTGAGATCTTCACCGATCACCGTAGTCTTCAGTCTATCACGAGTCAGCAGGAGTTGAACTCGAGACAGAGGAGATGGGTCGAGTTACTGAAGGACTATGACTTCACTATTCTATATCATCCGGGCAAGGCAAACGTGGTAGCGGATGCCTTGAGTTGGAAGACAGTGAGTATGGGTAGCCTAGCTTCTCTTTCAGTTTTCAGAGCGACCGTTGGCCTTGGAACATTCAGTCCTTGGCTAACCGTCTGGTTAGGCTTGAACTTGTCGGATCCTAGCAGAGTTCTCGCCAGTGTTGAGGTTCGTTCTACTTTGATTGATCAGATTCAGAGCTGTCAGTTTGAGGATCAGCAGTTGTGTGACCTTCGTGATCGGGTTGTTCAGGGTGAGACCAGTCGGGCTACTCTAGATTCAGATGGGGTTCTGAGATTTGATAGTCGCCTTTGTGTTCCGAGGATTAGTGATTTGATTCAGTTGATACTTCATGAGGCACATTGTACTAGATACTCCATTCATCCTAGCACATCAAAGATGTATAGAGACTTGAGGCACCTTTACTGGTGGAGTGGTATGAAGCGGGATATAGCGGATTTCATATCTCGGTGCTTGAACTGTCAGCAGGTTAAGTTCGAGCACATGAGACCTGGTGGTTTGATGCAGCGACTTCCCATTCCTGAGTGGAAGTGGGAAGGGATTACTATGGACTTCGTTGTTGGTTTACCTCGTACTTCCCATGGGTTTGATTCCATATGGGTGATTGTTGATAGGCTGACTAAGTCAGCACATTTCTTGCCGAGTTCAGACTTCTTATGGCGCAGAGAGGTTAGCTCAGATCTACCTTCGTGAGATTGTTCGGTTGCACGGGGTCCCAGCTTCTATTATTTCACACCGCGGGACTCAGTTCACATCTCAGTTCTGGAGGGCTATTCAGTGAGATTTGGGTACAAAGGTTCATCTTAGTACCGCTTTCCACCCTCAGACAGATGGCCAGTCCGAGAGGACCATTCAAATTTTGGAGGACATGCTTCGAGCCTGTGTTCTTGACTTTGGAGGTTCTTGCGATCAGTTTGTTCCCTTGACAGAGTTTGCTTATAATAACAGCTTCCATTCGAGTATCGGCATGGCACCTTTTGAGGCTTTGTATGGAAGGCGTTGCAGATCACCGGTAGGTTGGTTTGATGGTTTTAGTGCTGGGCCACAGAGCACAGATTTGCTTCGAGATTCCTTAGATCGAGTCTAAGTGATTCAGGACAGACTTTGGGCAGCTCAGAGCAGGCAGAAGAGTTATGATGATCGTAGGCTTCGTGCCTTGGAGTTTAGTGTCGGTGACTTGGTGTTTCTCCGTGTATCGCCCATGAAGGGCGTGGTGAGATTTGGTAGGCGGGGCAAGCTTAGCCCCAGGTACATTAGGCCGTTTGAGATTCTTCAGAGGGTTGGTAGCGTTGCCTATCAGCTAGCCTTGCCTCCGATGTTTTCAGCTATACATCCTGTATTTCATGTTTTGATGTTGCGTCGGTATGTCTCAGATGAGTCTCATGTGTTGTAGTGGGATTCAGTTCAGTTGGATGAGGATTTAGCCTTTGTTGAGGAGCCGGCAGCTATTTTGGCCATAGATGTCAGGAGATTGAGGTCTCGAGATATCCCGGTTGTTAAGGTTCAGTGGAGGCACCGTCCAGTCGAGGAGGCTACCTGGGAGACTGAGAGAGATATGCGGGATCAGTATCCGCAGCTATTTTAGCCTTCAGATTCCCTCTTGACCTTGACTTTCGAGGACGAAAGCCCTTTTTAGTAGTGGATGATGTAATGACCCTTCCGGTCATTTCCACGTATATGTTTTGAAGCCAAGCAAGTCGGCAAAAGTTATCGTAAGATCTTTAACGAATTTTCTGAACTTTGGGTCAAATGTCTTAGGGCTTTTCTCTCAATATAAAAAGAGTTAGAAGTCCCCCGAAATACCAAATCGAAGATCTACGAGTCTAGTTTCCAACGCACAAAACCTCACGTCCAACTGATCTCGGAGTAAAACGTTATGACTGTTTTACCGCGGACTGTCTGGTAGAAAACGGGTTGCGAACCGGGTCGCGAACCGGGTCGGGTTAAACCCGATTTAAGCCTCAACTTCACGTTTTAAAACGCCATTTCAGTTCCGAAACAGTGATAAAACATAAGGGAGGATCCCGAGAGAATTCTTGAGTATCAAAATCGTGCGGTTGTGAATTACGAGCCTAAGCTTAAGAATTTTATTAGCATCTTGCGTGTATTTGAAAATATTTTATTTAAAAGTTGTATTTGGTAAAAATTATATTATTATTGCCTTTTCAAAATATTTTAAAGGTTTATGAAAAATATATTGTTACGATATAATTGTATAGGTATTTATTTCATAAAAGTTTTTATACATTGTAATATTTTAACGGAGATAGTAAATTTAGTGATGTTGAAATTTATTATTATAATATAGTAGGTTTTATTCAAAATAATTTTTTATTAATTATGGTATATTTAAAAATCATATATATCTTACCACGAATATATGCAATACCCGAATATATATATAATGGGATAACAATTTAGAAATGAGTGTTGCCACCTCCACTTCCACGTGGAAGTGGAGGGATTGAATGACAAGACTTTTGAAAAGCTTAAATTGTTGCCACTCAACAGCATAGCATTTAATGCTAAGCTTTGATAATGTCATATGTGTGTTTTCTATACATAGCACTTCTTCATTTGCAAAATGAATATGCAGCATATATATTACCTTTACCTCTGCACTCGTTTTAATGAGGTAGTTGGCTTTCATTAATTTGTCAAATAATTTTGTTAAAATATATATACTGCTTGACATACCTCCTTGTGTATATATGCATGGGGAGGTGCTGTCGGTATAACACCCTTTGTCTATTCCTTTTGAATTTCAAACCTCGGTCATGTGTGCAAGCAATTTAACAATTTATTTGATCCCCAAAAGAGCATTAACTATCCGTATTAAGTTATTCAAGTTTGAATTCAAGTTTCATTTAATTTCGGAGCTTCTCGGAGCAAGTCGGGCTTGGACATCATCATCTTAACAGCTTGTCAACGGACGACAGGTAGGTTACGGTTTATTTTCCCTAGACTCCGCATATATAGAATAAAATTATATTAATGGGCATCCTTGAGTTGGTTTATTAGGTTGGTACTACCGACCTTGACCGCTTTATTCATGTCCGCCTACTTTTGTTCCTCCGTTGCTTGTAGTATTTGCCGATATATTTTATTTACCCTTGTGGTCCTGTGAGGCCTTGTTGACTCTGGAACATAGAAGGTGGGATTTTGGGAATGTCCGCGAGTCCCGGACATAGAATTATCCTTCTAGGCTGGTTATGCTTGCTGAGTAGTTGTGGGCCATTGCAGGGTCGATAGGTTGATTGTGAGCTGCTGGGCAGCTATTGTGTGTGATCATACAATTTCCATGCATATAAAGAGGTTTTAACCATGTTTTACTATGGTTTTGGCTTCGGGCCTACTGGCACTATTTTCTAAACCTTGCATGGCCCGGGGGGCCCATTTTGATGAAAATAATTTGGAAGTGGTTTGATTTAAACTTGTGAATATTCTTGGGTAAAAGAAAGTAAAATTATGATTTAAATCACCAGTTTTACGATTAACGCTAGACTCGGCAGGGCCGGAGTGCTAGTTGAGTTTTCTTGCTACTTGAGATGATTTTTAGCCTCAGTCGGACCAAGCACCTGAGATGACTTTTTACTGTTTAGACCCGGTTATTCCCACGGCACCCTTGGAGGGGTTTTTGAGATATTTTCCTACTACTTTAGTCCTGGACAGGGTCTGGGCATTGCATATTTGAGACTGGGTCTCTATCTTGATACCGGACTTGCTTCCGGACGACATGTTCTGATACTGAGTTTTAGTATGGGGTCTGGGACCTCCATGGACCTTGCCATCCGGGCCTGGGGCTACGGGCTGCGTGTGCCGGAGGAGGGGTATACGGTGGAGTAGAGGTATACGGGCAGTGTCCTTCTATGGAACCTACCTGCTGGGCCGGATCGGCGCCGGAGGAGGTACATACAGAATACCATGGCACTTGAGATCTTCATGCATCATATCATTCATGGTTTGAGGTTCCACCCTTGTTTGTTGTTTGTTGATTGTACGCTCCGGTAGTATGGGATGCCGGAGGATTTGTTTTCACTTGTTTGTGTTCCTCGGTTGTATGGGCGGCCGATGGACTGTAGGTAGACTCTTTCTATTTACTTGTAGAATTATTCCCTGTTACGGTTAATTATGAAATTGGTTACTGCTAGACTGTTAGTTGCTGGGTGTGAGATTGATATGATTAGTTGGGCTTGATTCATGTATCTGAGCATGCCTATTATTACTCTTTCTCTCTTCTTCTTACACTTGAGGTTACCGGTATAGCGTCCATTTCGTAAACTTATTTTGTATACACTTTTGTTGCAAGCACCCCAGGTGCATTATTTCTTACTTTCACCTGTGCCTATGGTGTGTATATTCTGCTTACTAGCTTCATATGTGGTTCTGTTGATTTCCCTCTGGGCTAGTTCCTGTGTACCTTTCGTTGATTTTTGTGACTACTTGCTTCTATTCCGTCTATTACTATGCTTTTATCTTATATGTGCCCAGTCGGCCTATGATACCTACTGGGTACCTTATGCTTCACATTTGGTGCTCACCTCTACCCCCTGCATCTTTGGGTGCAGATCCTAGCGTGGGCCATCGCCGTTAGATCATTGTGATTCGTGCTTGGAGATCTGTTGGGGACTACTTCAGGCTGAGGGTGAGCTCTTGGCGATCGGAACTTAGCTTTAGTTTATCTTTTGCTTTATGTACTCTATTACCATTCAGAGACATCTGTATATATTCTTTTGGATAGTTTGCACTCCATGTATGTAGTTTTGGCTCTGTACTATGATACCAGGTCTTGGGGTTTGGTTTAGTTTCCGCATATGTATATATTTATAGTCCTCTTATCTGTTCTCTTCGTCTTGTTCTCTTATTTGTTAGATAGTAGCCCATTACTAACTGTTCTGGGCTACGAGGATTGGTTCACCTACCGGGGGTTGTAGGTGCCATTATGATCGAGAAATTGGGTCGTGACAGTATGGTGAATGCACCCGGGTCATCCTATTTTGTAGCAACAGTACTTATCATCACAACGCTACAGTTGTGTGATATCTCAATGGTGCCCACATCAATAGTCTTCTTCTTCTTGAGCAAATCTTTCATGAAATTGGTATACCCCAACATTTGCATTAAGGCTTCAACCAAAGGAATGTTTATCAAAAGCTTGCTGAACATGTCGACAAACTTATTGAATTTATGCTCTTCCTTCTTCTTACTTAGCCTTTGAGGGTATGGAGGAGGTCCCTTGGGTAGTGTGGTCGGCACACTTTGCATAATGGAAGGGTCCTTCTCAATATCAACAGCCACTTGGGGAGGAGATTCAGCCTCTTCCCTCTCATCATCAATATCAACATCCACCTGGACGTTGGGTGCACCAAGCTTTACCCCAACTTTTAGTTCTACAACATATTTGTCATGCGCAACCTCCTCTTCATTGTCACACAGCTCCACAATAGGGTCAAAACTAGTCTTCTTCACTACAATAGACGATTTCATCACAACATCCACAATGGGCTTTTCCACCACACCACTCATTCTTCTACTTCTAGTAACAATAGCCATAACATGAGCATCATTTTTAGGATTGGCTGTGGTGTCACTAGGGAGTGTTCCTTTCATTCTCGAATTCATTTGAGGGGACAGATGGTTCATTTGAGCTTCAAGATGCTTGATTGAGGCCGAATGAGAGCTCACGGTTTGATGAAGTATTGAAACTTCACTTTTAAGCTCACTAACCCTGGTATTTGTAGTTTCTACCTTCTTCAACACTAAGGACAATATGTCCTCAATCTTTGAGTGCCCGATATTGCTTGTGGTGGGTTGATATAAAGAATTTGACTTGTTTAGAGGTATGGACGGATTAGAGCTCTGGTGATTGTATCAATCACCTTCTTTATCATGATCCCTCTAATTTCCATCTCGTTCCTTGTCTCTATTCCAACCTTGATTCTCATCCCTCAGGAAATAATACTCAGGATGAGAATTTGCCGACAAATAGCAAAGCTTACCATCACGATGGTTATTAGCTTATCATTTACTAGCCTTGATCTCTGGTGTACTCATAACATTCACGGTCTTAGCACTTTCGGCTCCCATCATATACTTGGCCAAGAGGTCTATTTGCGTCATTATTTTAGCCATGGTCTCATCCCTCTCTTCATCCTTTCTTCGCACCTCATTAGTCAAAATAGATATGGTCACTCCCGAGGTAGGAATGTCAGCCTCCCTTGTCTGCCAAGCTTGGTTAGTCTTGGTCATTCTCTCTAGAAGGTTCGAGGTGAGAGCAAATTATTGGTCCATGAAGTTACCACCCCCGAGATTGTTGGCCACAGACTTGTTCATTGAGTTCAAAGCTCTATAAAAACTTTATAGCAAGACATCAATCGGAAGTCCGTGGTTGGGATACAATAATAGCTTATTTTTAAATCTCAACCATGCCTCATGTAAAGCTCATTAGGAAGTTGGCGAAAGTTGGTAATCTCATCCCTCAACTGCATCATCCATGAGGGAGGGGAAAATCTAATAGTGAAATCAACTACAAACTCAGCCCAAGAGGTGATTGACCCATCTGACAATTTCTCCAACTAAGCCGTGGCTTCCCCCGTTACAGAGAAGGGGAATAGGCGAAGCCAAATAGATTCTTGGGGAATATTTTAGAAGATGAAAGATTGGAATATCTCCAGAAAGTTGTGGATGTGCCTATTTGCATCCTTTTTTGCTGCTCCTCCAAACATCCCCTTCATTTATATTAGATGGAAGATTGTGCTAGTGACATGGAATACCGCATTTCCAACCATGGGAGGTAGGCGGATTTCACCTACTCCCACTTGAATCATGGGTTCATTAGTTGCATGCATGAACCCATCGAGACTTCTGTTGACACTTTCATTGTAACACCCCACAAATTCCAAGCTAAGATCTGAACTATTCTTCATATATGGTTAGATCCAAACCGATGAATTTTCTATGAATATAAGTATTAAGATCAATTCTTAAGGTTGGAGGTGTATTATATATTAATTAAAGTCATAAAGAACCTCTAGTTCAAAGTTATGTTGAAAGCCTTTCTACTGATTAAGTTTTCATACAAGTTCTAACTAGGGTCAACTTCAGATGACCATTTCTCCTAGAATATAAAGATTTAGGTGGTATAGTACCCCAAATTAAAGGTATTTGAATTATCTTTCCAATGCCACCAACCTCTCATTAATACGAATCTAAAGCAAAAATTAATGGGTATTTTAGTGAAGCACTGCCAGCTGTCAAAAATCCGACGGGCATGGCGATCGTGGGAATTTCAACGGGCGTCCCCGACGCCCATGGTGACCACGACAGCCCATGGTGGTAGGGTGTGGAAACCAACTAGTGAGCCTATTTGACCCCCGTGAAGCATACAGTTGGATCCGACGGCCCGTGGGAGCCACGATGGCCCGTGGGAAGCGCCGCCCGGTGAGTTTTCTGCATTTTTTCAGCATTTAAATTGGGGGTAGTTTGATCCTTTCCTTACCTCAGGTCTTTCCCCACATTTTTTAAGCACCCAAAGTGGGTTATTCCTTAGAAAAACATCGATCAATCTCTAGAATCATTCTCTCAAAACTCCAAGGCAAGACACCTAGAATTCCAAGCAAGCAAGAGCATTGAAGCTCAAGCTAGAAAGTCTCTCAAGGGTTTTACTTCAGATTTCTTCTCCAAGTTTTCATCCCTCAGTTCCAGCCCTAGAAATTCTTCAGTAATCAGATATGTGGGTATTCAATGAGGATCTTCTTTCACCCTCATGTCCAAAGATCAGTTTTCAGTTATGCTTTCTACAAATCTATGATTCTAGGGTTCATACCCAACTATGCATTTTTTACAGAATTGAATTCCTTATGATACTATATGTTTCCCGTACATGTTTAAGTGATATTTCATGAAGTTTTACAAATATTTTCTTAAAATCCCTGAAATTTAGATGAAACAGACATAGCCTAGATTTACAGTATCTTCTGCATGAATTAGCTCTCATTTCAAGAACTTAGCATGAAATTGTAGTATTTCCACATGAATTGACTTTTCCTTCAGAATTCAGCCTAATAAACTAGCACTAAGTTTTAAAGCATGAAATCAATTAGTTTTAGGCTACAACTTTTCTGAAAAATAGAATGCTTTCAGTCTTAGCATTATGACTCATTCTCAAAAAATCAGTATTTGATCTATCCAGTATTTTAGTTTGCATTAATTACTTATATATTCAGTTGGGAGTATACTTAGCACCGAGTGGATGAAGGGATGAAGGTTCACCCGTCAGTTTAGGCTTTAGACCTTTAGTAGAAATCCCAGAGTCCCAGAACTACGGCGCCACCATAGGTTCAAAAAGGGTCACCCGTCAGATTAGGCATGACACCTTTGTCCCTTGTGGATGTCAGTTTAGTGGATCCACGTCAGATTTATTTGTACCCTTGGCAAGGTATGAACACCCTTCTAGCTAGGGTTATAGGTTGTCCCCATAGTTAGCTGAGCTTGAGGTTTGTCAGTTAATAGTAGCTCCCACAGTCCATATATATTATTGCATGACCTTGTATTCAGTTATTCAGTCCAGTTTAGTATTATATAGTTAAATGTTTATATACTTGGTCATTGCATCAACTTATATCTTTTAGCTTGCATTCTGTAGAGTATATCAGTATTTTCAGCATGTTCAGTAGAAGAAACTGCCTAAGGATTTACTTTAAACATGATTTTTGGCATGACTCATGGTTTTCAACTCAGTTGCACTATTTCATGATTTTTAGACATCATTCATTCTTTCAGTGTATGGATCCCCTAGTAATAGTTTTACTTACCTTAAAATATCATGATCTCACAGTTACAGTTCAGAAATATGATTTACACCCTCTTCAGCAAAAGAGCTTATGTTCTAGAGTTTGACTTATGCATTCTCAGACATCTATGCTTAGCCCGGCTTTACGTATATATACATGTTTTCTCAGGATTTCAATGTCAGTGCATTATCTCATATGCTCGGTACATTCAAAGTACTGCCGCATACATTCCTTGTGCTGCATCATTTTATAATATAGGTCTCAGTGCTAGCTCCCAGGATCATGGTCAGACAGATCACAGCTTCCAATCAGTAGTTGAGGATGAGTTCTCCTTATTCGGGAACTCCAGTCTGTAGTAGTCATAACAGTTTATTTTCAGTTTGATATATTGATTAGAGATAGTTGGGGGTGATATCCCGGTTAACTATAGTCAGTGTTAATAGAGGCTTCATAGACAGTTAGATAGTCAGTCAGTCAGCATGTATAAGTTTTCAAACGCTCTTGTATCTCAGTTATGAAAGTTCATTTTGTTATAATATTTTTAAAGAGCTCAGTACATTTTAGCTTCTGCATTATATTCAGTCTATATCTCAGTAGTATGCCATTCCATGGGTTAGCTTGGGGTTACTTATAACTCTAAGCACCATGTCTCATCCAGGGTGTAGTCTCGGGGCATGACAAACTTGGTATCAGAGCACAAAGTTCAAGTATCCTAGGGTATCTGTGAAGCCGTGTCTAGTAGAGTCTTGCTTATGGGTGTGTTGTGCATCATACTTATAATCAGGAGGCTACATGGAATTTAGGAAATGATTCCCTTCTTTCATACTCCAGATCATGCAGTTTAGTTGTTCCTTTAGAAACTTATGCAGATTCGTGCGTTAATCTAATTCCTCCAATCATGCCTCATCTTTGATGTCATGGAAACAGTAAAGTTTAGATTCCTATCAGTAAGATGCTCTTAGATGGAGTCATCACAAAGTTTAAGAGGTTTCACAAGGGCAAAAGAGGATCCCACTAGTGCATAAAGTCTACCAATTCAAAAGCATGTATCATTTTTCCATTCGTGCAGATTAAGCCCGTAATAGAATGTCCTCTCAGACCCTCTTTCAGAATCTTTACTATAAATAGAACCTTAGCCAAAAAGTATGGTTACCTAAGAGTTTTGGATAGTACAGTCACTCAAGAGTTAGTGTCAGTCGAGGTATTATGAGCCATAAGTAGCAGAATGACCCCAGATCCAGGTGTATGAATTTAGAAGTATAATAACTATAAGGTGAGGTAGTGATGCTAGTCTTATGGAATTGACCTAGTAGGCTTGACATAATATGTGCAGAGATATAAGTTGATTAACTTTCCATAAAGTGTGGTGGTGCAGGCATGATGTATATGTGACCCCTAGATGAACCAGAAAATCTTGACTAAAGAAGAGCCTTAAGCATTAGAAAGGTAGATGTGTACCCAGAGAAGTATGTTGTTGCATGATATTAAGAGATCTTATGGTACTATGTGTGACTAGTTTAGAAATTCTTAGGTTGTTGATTTTGGAGGAGGCCTTGTGTATATTATATGGTGTTAGTAAGAAATGAATTCAGGGGAGTATAGATATACGATATTGATACCCTTAGTATGGTTTTAATTCAGTTGTTTTGGGTGAATATTGTAACACCCCAGATCTCAGAACAACATTTAAAACCCAGAAACTCAGGAAAATTTAGAAATTCACCTGCAGTGTCATCCTCCACGGGCGTCGGAGGTCCAACGGCCCATCAGGGTCACTGTGGGAATAGCCCAGCGGCTCTGTTTAGCCAGCTTCATCCCAACAAAAGTCCCCACGGGCTTTGGAAGCCCAACAGGCCATGGGACAAGCCATGGGAAATCGCCCGTGCCCACCCCAGACCTCATCTGTCCTGATGGGCAGTCACCATGGCTGTCGTAGATGTAACAAGCCATGGGAACTGTCATGAGGACTGTCCAGCATACCAAACTAGCCTGGTCCTTTTTGAAGCTCGGGTCTGATGGGCAGTTGCAGGTCCGACGCCCGTCGGGTAGCCTATCCGATGAAGGAAATATCTGCAATTTTCTTTTAAGTTAGGGGCATTAGAGTATCTTTCCTACTCTTTTAACTCATACATCCCAAACTTATAGGGGTGACTTTTGAACTAAGGGAGAGATGATGGAATAAGGAACCAAGCCAAGTCTTGCGACTCAACTAGTATAGAATTCTAGAAAGATCTATGATGGGATATCAATCCATTCTTATTCTAGCGGATTTCCTAGAACTTCAGCCAAGATGACACTATACTCAGATGTATATGTGCCATATTCATGACTAACTTCATCCACTCTTTTTTACAGATTAATGTCCATGCTCAGCTCCTAAAACAAAGAAAAATTACTTCAGACAACAATCCGAGTCTTACTTTATGATTCCATGAATTTTAGCTTTATATTAAGAGACTGATTACATATTATCCTATCCCTCACAGTATTTTCAGTTCAATGCCCTCAGTCCTCAAGTTATGCCTTAATGGCTAATAGCACCAAGATATATCATGTAGATGCTCAGATCATATCTTTTGAAAGACTTGTGCTTATGATTTCCTTGCTCAAATCTTTATGTACTTAAACTCAAACTAGTGATGGGTGGTTATAACATGTATGCTCAGAATAATCCTCTATTCAGGCCTTATGTGCTCATTAAATGAAGTACTCATGCCCTTTGCACTCATTTCCCTAAGTATCATCTTAAGTACCTAAGTCTCTCTATGTATGAGTCAAAATTCAGCAGTACCCCTTATCCTTGTTAATGATGCTCAGCTCAGATTCAGTGTTCACAGCCAAAAGTAGGCCTCTAGTTGTAGGTGAGGTATCATACTAGCATTACCATGATAGGTGTAGCACTTTGTGCCTCCGAGTTAGGTTTGAACATAGTGAAAGCAAGAAATTAGGCTCAGACCTCAGTAGTTATATGTTCTAGTTTTACACTTATGGTTCTTGCTCAGCTGCCTCTTCATTATTTTGTGAGATTACTCATAACAGACCAGTTTAAACCTGCCAGTATCTATTTCCTAAGACTAGGATGCTTTCCATTCAGCTTAATCCACACTAGTAAGTTTAGTTTAGAAGAGAATATTTTTCTCGTATAGTTACTCCTCTCAGTTTTATGTTCCTTTCAGTTACTGTGATTTCTAAGAAGACGTTCATTACTTGTGAGTTTTGGCTAAGTACCTACTCTCAATCCAGACCAATTATCATGTTGGATATTCAGTTTCATGTCCTATCAGTGTTCTTATGCTCTCAGTATGCATACATGCCTCATGAACCCAACTCAGTTCATATTTTAGTCAGAAATCAGTTACCATGTTAGTACTCTAGCTTTTAGAACTCAATCGGTGGGATTGTATCCCTTTCCCCATAACTTTAGCCTAGTTAGTCTTCATTCGAGGATGAATGATCCCAAGGGGGATATTTTGTAACACACCAGAAATTCCAAGCTAAGATCTGAAGCGTTCTTCATATAGGGTTATATCTAAACCGCTGAATTTTCTATGAATATAAGTATTAAGATCAATTCTTAAGTTTGGAGGTGTATTAGATATGAATTAAAGTCATACAGAACCTCTAGCTCAAAGTTAAGTTGAAAGCCTTTCTACCGATTAAGTTTTCATGTAAGTTCTAACTAGGGCCAGCTTCAGATGACCATTTCTCCTAGAATATAAAGAGTTAAGTGGAATAGTACCTACCAAATTAAAGGTATTTGAATTATATTTCCAACACCACTGAATTCTTGTTAATCTGAATCCGAATTAAAAGGTTATGGGCATTTTAGTGAAGCACTATCAGCTGTCAAAAATCCGACAGGCATAGCGATGGGCGTGGGAATTCTGACGGGCGTCCCCGACGCTCATGGTGACCATGATAGCCTGTGGTGGCAGGGCGTGGGAACCAACCAGTGAGCCTATTTGACCCCGTTGAAGCCCACGGTTGGGACCAATGGCCCATGGGAGCCATGACGGCCCGTGGGAAGCACTGTCTGACGAGTTTTTTGTATTTTTTTCCAGCATTTAAGTTGGGGGTAGTTTGGTCCTTTCCTTACCTTAGGTCTTTCCCCACGTATTTTAAGCACCCAAAGGGGGTTATTCCTCAGAGAAACATCGATCAATCTCTGGAATCATTTTCTCAAAAGTCTAAGGTAAGACACTTAGGGTTTCAAGCAAGAAAGAGCATAGACGCTCAAGCTAGAAAGTCTCTCAAGGGTTTTACTTCAGATTTCTTTTCCAAGTTTTCATCCCGCAGTTCCAGCCCTAGAAATTCTTCAGTAATCAGGTATGTGGATATTTAATAAGGATCTTCTTTCACCCTCATGCCCAAAGATCAGTTTCAGTTATAATTTCTACATATCTATGGTTCTAGGGTTCATACCCACTATGCATGTTTTTACAGAATTGAATTTCTTATGATACTATATATTTCCCGTACATGTTTAAGTGATATTTCATGAAGTTTTACAGATATTTTCTTAAAATCCCTGGAATTTAGATGAAATAGATATATCCTAGATTTTACAGTATCTTCTGCATGAATTAGCTCTCCTTTCAAGAACTTAGCATGAAATTGTAGTATTTCCATATGAATTGACTTTTCCTTCAGAATTCAGCCTAATCAACTAGAACTCACTTTTAAAGCATGAAATCAATCAGTTTTAGCCTACATCTTTTCAGAAAAATAGAATGCTTTCAGTCTTAGCATTATGTCTCATTCTCAGAAAATCAGTATTTGAGTTATTCAGTATTTCAGTTTGCATTCATTGCTTATATATTCAGTTGGGAGTAGACTTAGCACCGAGTGGACGAAGGGATGAAGGCTCACCCATTAGTTTAGGCTGAGACCTTTATTAGAAGTCCCAGAGTCCCAGAATACCAGAACTACAGCACCATCGTAGTTTTAAAAGGGGTCACCCATCAGATTAGGCATGACTAGGGGTGGACATAAAAATCGGAGAACCAAAAAACTGAATTGAACTGAATTAGTTCGGTTCTTTAGTTTCGGTTCTTCGATTCGGTTTTGGTATTTTTTTTCCAGTACTTTGGTTCTTTGGTTTGGTGTTCGGTTTAAAGGTAACGTTTCTTCGGTCCACCGAAGAATCAAACTTTTATTAATATTTCAAAAAAAAATTATATTATATTTAATTTATAATTTAATTTATAAACATAGAAATATTGAATCTTCACAAATCACTAGTAGTATATAAATAGCTTCAAGGGGGTTTCAATTAATTCAGCATCACTTGAATAACTTATCAACTCACATAATCAATTATCACTCTTAATTCCTCTTATTGTATTCATCACTTTTTTCCAATAATTATAATGGAGTCATTGAAGAAAATGGTAGCAGATAAGCCAGGGGTGATGTTCAGCAAAGGCAAGTGTTGCATTTAGGCAGAAACTATATGTGCTCGTCATTTCTTAGAGTCTAGGTATTTTAATTTTATCATACATGCCATTGACAATTGCTAAAACTATTTTGATAATTTCGTTTCTCACTTGCACTAAAAAAACCAATTTAAAAATACCGAACTAAACTGAATCGAAGTTCAAAAAACAAAATCGAACCAAATTAGTTTGGTTTGGTGTTCGATGTATATTTTTTGTAAAATTGAAAATCGAAGAACCAAACTGAAGAACTGAATGCCCATCCCTAGGCATGATACCCTTATCCCTTGTGGACATCAGTTTAGTGGATCCACATCATATTTGTTTGTACTCTTGACAAGGTATGAATACTCTTCCAGCCAGGGTTACTTGTTATCCCCACAATTCGCTCAGCTTGGGGTTTGTCGGTTAAGAGTAGCCCCCACAGTCCATATTCATTATTGCATTACCTTGTATTCAGTTATCTAGTTCAATTCAGTATTATACAGTTACATGTTTATATACTTGGTCATTGCATCAACTTATATCTTTTATCTTGCATTCAGTAGAGTATATCAGTATTTTCAGCATGTTCAGTAGAAGAAACACCCTAAGGATTTACTTTAAACATGACTTTTGGCATGACTCATTTTTTTCAGCTCAGTTGCACTATTTCATGATTTTCAGACATCATTCATCCTTTCAATCTATGGATCCCCTAGTAACAATTTTACTTACCTTAAAATATCATGATCTCATAGTTACAGTTTAGAAATATGATTTACACCCTCTTCAGCAAAAGAGCTTATATTCTATAGTTTGACTTATGTATTCTCAGACATCTATGCTTAGCCCGGCTTTCAGTTATGCTTTCAATATATATATATATATATATATATATATATATATATATATATTTTCTCAGGATTTCAAAGTCAGTGCATTATCTCACATGCTTAGTACATTCAAAGTACTGACCACATACATTCCTTGTCCTGCATCATTTTATGATGTAGGTCTCAATGCTAGCTCTCAAGATCATGGTCAGACAGATCGCAACTTCCAGTCAGCAGTTGAGGATGAGTTCTCCTTATTCAGGAACTCCAGTCAGTAGTAGTCATAGCATTTTATTTTTAGTTTGATATATTGATTAGAGATAGTTGGGGGTCATATCCCGGCTAACTATAATCAGTGTTAATTGAAGCTTCATAGACAGTTAGACAGTCAGTTAGTCAGCATGTATCAGTTTTCAAATGCTCTTGTATCTCAGTTATGAAAGTTCATTTTGTTATAATATTTTTAAAGAGCTCAGTACATTTCAGCGTTCGCATTATCTTTCAGTCTATATCTCAACAGTATGTCAGGCTATAGTTTAGATTGGGGTCACTTGTGACTCTAAGCACCGTATCGTGTCCAGGGAGCGTGACATTCATTGTCGCCCACTTCGCTCATGGTCTACCTATACAATGAACAAAAACAACAAACCAAATAAAAAGAATAAACACTCCACAAGGTGACCTCAATTCACAATCTAAAAGGCTATTCAGACACAATTCCCCGACAATGGTGCCATTTTTGATAATGCTCAAACGTACTCTCCAAAATGGAGGTATCGGTGATCGTTAAGCAAATCATAATTTATATTACCTAATGAGAGACAGGGTCGATCCCACAGAGAATTATAGGTTAGCCAAAGTGATTATAGAAAGGAATTCACAACGAGAATAAATTGCTCAAACAACAAATAGTGTAAAAAAGGGGGATTGGGAATCTGTCACAATTTGAATTCCAAACAAAGAAATAAGTAAAAGTGTGAGGTGTAAACAATAGAGAGTGGAAGACTAAGGATGTGCTTCTGATGAGACTCGAATACGGGTAAAGGTACTTGCTAAATAGCATAAATTCCTACTAAATGATATAGGTAGCATTGGTTTTAGGCATGGTTGTTAATCTCTCGATCAAACAATTATATATCCAATGATTTTTATTCAAACACCATTGCTTAGGCAATAACCAACCAACATAAGCTTGGGGAGGTCACACTATTTCTAGCTTAGACCCTTAAATAGGTGTTTTCGATGAATTGAGCTATTTCTAGTCTCAATCTAAGTGAAATCCCAAGTACCCACTAGCAATTTTACATCCGAAAGAGTAAAGCCCTTTCTCAAGAAAGAACACAATGAAGTAGAGTAAATCAATGTTTGCAACCACCAATTTTAGAGTTAAAATATGGTGAAATCACTAGACCCATGTCATATTAGAAATTATAAACACAAATAAGCAAGACCCATATCCTTTTATCAAGTACCCATCATCAACACATTCCTAGACAAGGAAAATTAGCCACTCATGCTAAAGGAAGAAGAAAGTATACCCATAGGGAAATTCAAATTCCTTTTCAGTAATTGTACCAAGAATCCAATATCCAAGCTCAAATTTACAAGTCCAAGGTTAAAGATTGAAAGAATGGATTAAAACCCTCTTTCTTGCCTTGGGAAAGAAACTTGCTTCCTAAACTGAAAACTATCCAAAACTGTGAACAAACTATGCCTAAATTGGGTTTTAGAATGTTCCCAAATCATCACATTAAAATGGACAAAATTGCTCTTCGGGAGCTGTGCAGCGCGATGTGCATTTTGCACATCCTGTTGTGTGCATTGCACAACCTTTCTTTAGTGGACCAGTGACTTGGATTGTACTTGGAGCCTCATGTGAAGTGGGGTGCAGTTCACACCAGGCCTTGTGCGCGTCGCATAGCGACCTCACTCCTTAACAAATGCATCAGCTTTCTTCTGGGCTTCATGCGGAGGAAGGTGAAAACCGCACCAAAGATTGTGCGTGTCGCACGAGGTCCGCACCTCTCGGCAGAATCTTCATCTTATTTAATCACTTCACACTTTAACTCCTTTTTAGCTCTTTTGGGTCCAACTCCTTATTTTCTTCTCTAGGCCAAGAGTAGCTACATTCATGTAAAATTAGAGCCATAAGAACCTTTAAATCTTATTAAAACATGGCAATAATTTATGACTAAAGGCTAAATGCATTGGTAGATTACCAACTCAGCAATAAGCTCGGTGTTCATTTCCGAGCACCCCGATATGTTATTTTTGGGTTTTACTTCCATGCACTTGTTGATGAGCTCGAGGTCAAATTTTGAATGCCCCGGGTATCGGATGCTGGGTTCTTACTCTATCATGCTATTGTGTCTTCATACATTACATCATCTCTCATCACATTGTATTGGCTTAGGTGTACTTGGTTTGTCGGTTGACTGGGATTGAGTTTGTTCTTTGTTCCTTCTTATTGGTTCGATTAGATCTGTTTTTGGTTTTATAACTAGATTTTGGTGGACCACTATACTTTTCTTACATTCCTATAATTTAAATTATATATTATCTTTCTGCGTTTGGTTGGCCTATGCTACTTACTGGGTACCCATTGTTTTGTTACTCATACTACACTCTGCATCTTTTTTTGATGTAGCTCCTAGTATGAGCCACCTCCATTGATCCTCCCATCATTCGAGACCTTTTGCAGTTTGGATCGTGGTGAGCTCTCGGCGTCTTGGAGACTTTACATGATTTTTATTTTGTAGTTTTTATCTATATTTTGTATTTTGGATAGACAGAGTCTGTTGTATAGCTACTCCATACTTTAGGCGTCTTGTACCGGTGACACCAGGTTTGGGTTGGTTCTCGTGTATGTTTTGTCTTCTTGGTCACTGCAGGACCATCTTTTGTATATGTAGTACAATTGGTATGTATATATGTTGTCGGCCCTATATCTAGTGTATGTTTCTTACTTAAATTGCTTTTATCGTCTTTTGTATTTTTCGGGTTTGGCTTACCTACTGGGGAGTTGTGTAGGCGCCATCATGGCCTAGTTTTGGGTCACGACAGAGTTGTATCAGAGCTCTAGGTTCACTAGTCTCGCCAGTACAAGAGCAAAGTGTCTAGTAGAGTCTCGTGGATCGGTATGATGATGTCTGTATCCAATCTGTGAGAGGCTATAGGACATTCTTAGGAAAGATTCCAACTTATTTGATTCCTTATCGTGCTTCCATGACTTGATCAACTTCTAAGTATCTTTGTTTCACTCTTTCTCAGATGGTTCAGATAAGATTAGAAGCGGGTGAGGACGAGGCCCCTGCACCTACAGTTAGAGGCCCAACTAGGGGATGGGGTAGTGGTCGACCCAGAGGTCAAGGTAGGGGTCGGGCTGTGATTCTAGCTCGGGCCCATTCTAGGATACCATCACCAAAGCATGAGGTCAGGGTTGAGGAGGTTCAGTATGAGCTGGAGGGTATGGAGCCAGCACAATATCTGACAGGTTTCGTGGCTACTCCAGTTCTATAAGATAATTTAGTTTGGTTACTTGGGTTTCTCGAGGGTATGACTATACTAGAAGCTTCACCAGGTACTCTGATTGGCTCTTAGGTTAGAGATGAGGCTCAGACTTCATCCCAGGCAGTGGCTCAGGGTTCAGGAGCATAACCTGCTACTGTGGCTCCCCGATTAGAGGTATTACTAGTCTCTACAATTGTCCCACCTCTTCTAGCCAGGCCCATCATGTCTTCTAAAGAGCAGAAGATACTTGGTAGGTTTCTAATATTGGGTCCTCTGAGGTTTTCAGGTGTTTCTAGGAAGGATGCGCATGAGTTTCAGACTAGCTACCAGGAGAGATTGTATAATTTGGGGTTATTCGAGTCACAAGGAGCAGATTACACCGTATTTCAGCTTGATGGTCTAGCAAAATAATGGTGGAAGTCATATGTAGCTTGTAGACCGGTTGGGTCACCTCCGCTTACTTGGGCCCAGTTATCTACAGTTTTTCTAGAGAAGTACATATCATGTAGCATGAGAGAGCAGTTGATAGATCAGTTCTTTGGGTTAGAGTAGGGCTCATGACTATTTTTGAGTATGAGGTCCATTTCCATCAGTTAGCTAGGCATGCCACTATGATTCTGCCCACCGAGCATGAAATGGTGCATCGCATTATTCTAGGGTTGACTCTATAGCTCAGATTGGCCATAAAGGGTATGGTGGCATCATGTCAGTCTTTTTTGGAGGTAGTAAACAATGCCCGTACCATTAAGGGCATACTTATCGAGGCCCAAGGGGCAATGATAAGAGGCCCCGCCATCAAGGCAGTTTCAGTGGTACACAGGCTCATGGTAGAGGCTACTATGGTAGGGGTCATCAACAATTTTTCCAGTTGAGCTAGCCTTTTTAGGCGACATTATAGATTGCTGAGGGTCAGAGTAGCCAGAGTATTGTTCCTGCTCTATGGGTTTCTCATTCAGGGTCCACAGGTCATGGTAGTCATTTTGATTCAACCGACTCTTCACAATGGGGTACGTATGGCCAGGGTTTTTATGAGTGTGGCGAGATAGGACACTTTGCTAGAAAGTGCCTATTAGTACCGCACTAGAGGCGACATGATCAGATGATTCAGGCCCCCAGGGTTCTATCACCACCAGCCAGAGGTGGTTCACAGGGTAGTAGGGGTAGTCCCTAGGGTACTAGAGATGGTTCTCAGTCTGGTAGGTCAGGTGGTCATGGTGGTTAGAGCCATATGTATGTAGTTCTGGGCCGAATAGAGGCTGAGGCTTCAAATGCTATCATCACAAGTACAACCTCTATTTGTCATCAGTCTATCCACATTCTCCTATGTATCTTCTTATTATGCTACTCCTCTGGAGTCTGCTTGTTAGTTATTGCCTGCACCCTTGCGTGTATCTACCCCAGTAGGAGATTCTTTAGTAGGGAATCAGGTGTATCAGGCTTGTGTGGTGACTTTCCTAGGGTACGACACATAGGTAGACTTGGTCGTATATTATATGGTTGATTTCGACGTGATCTTAGGCATGGATTGGCTATCTTCTTATCACGCGGTCTTGGATTTCTTCGCTAAGACTATTACTATATGGATGCC
This sequence comes from Jaltomata sinuosa, assembly GCA_003996215.1. Lineage (NCBI taxonomy): Eukaryota > Viridiplantae > Streptophyta > Magnoliopsida > Solanales > Solanaceae > Jaltomata > Jaltomata sinuosa. The sequence goes on along the minus strand of QJPP01007504.1, from coordinate 25,827 downwards.
TAGTATCCCTCCTATCATATGTAAGAGTGCCAATAGAAACATGCCAAGGGGATTTATATCTTTCCTGAGTGCCCAACAGTTGGTTGGGAAGGGGTGCTTAGCCTATCTTGCCTACGTCTGTGATACTAGTGCCACCACACCTTCTCTTAAGTCAGTTCTTGTGGTTTGTAAGTATTCAGATGTGTTTCCTTATGATCTTCTGGTCTTTCTCTGGATCGCGACATTGAATTTGGTATTGATGTCGATCTAGACACTCAACCCATTTCTATTTTGCCATATCGGATGGCACCAACTCAGTTGAGGGAGCTTAAGGATCAGCTCCAGTATTTCTTGAGTAGAGGGTTCATCAGGCCTAGTGTGTCTCCATGAGGTGCTCCGGTTCTGTTTGTGAAGAAGAAGGGCAGGTCCATGCATATGTGTATTGACTACAGACAGTTGAATAAGGTGACAGTGAAGAACAAATATCCGATACCGCGTATTTATGATTTGTTTGACCAGCTACATGGGGCAGCGGTGTTCTCTAAGATTAACTTGAAGTCCATCTATCACTAGTTGAGGATCAGGGTTGCAGAAATCCCAAAGATGACATTTAGGACTCGATACGGCCATTATGAGTTCCTAGTAATGTCTTTTGGATTGACTAATGCCCCAGTACAATTTATGGAGTTGATGAATCGTGTGTTCAATACCTACTTGGACTCATTTGTGATTGTGTTCATCAATGGCATTCTGATATATACGAAGAGTAGAGAGGAGCATGAGCAACATCTTAGAGTTGTACTCCAGACCTTGCGAGACCATTAGTTATATGCCAAATTCACTAAGTGTGAGTTTTGGCTTTAGTATGTGGGATTCCTAGGGCATGTGGTGTCCAAGAATGAGATTATGGTGGATCCAGCGAAGATTGCAGCCGTTCGTGATTGGGCTAGGCCTACTTCTCCTACTGAGGTTCATAGTTTCATCAGGTTGGCAGGTTACTACAGACGGTTTGTGGAGGGGTTTTCTTCTATAGCAGCTTAATTGACTAGATTGACTCAGAAGCATGTTCCCTTCCAGTGGTCAGATGTGTGTGAGGCGAGCTTTCTGAATATCAAGGCCTTGTTGACTTCATCTTCGATTCTTACTCTTTCGATCGAGGGTCAGGGGCTTACCATATATTGTGATGCTTCATGTATTGGTTTGGGTTGTGTGTTGATGCAGTAGGGCTGGGTTATTGCTTATGCTTCCAGACAGTTGAAGGTTCATGAGAGAAACTACCTCACACATGACTTGAAGTTAGCAGTGGTAGTCTTTGCGTTAAAGATTTGGAGGCATTATCTTTATGGCGTGCACTGTGAGATCTTCATTGACCATCATAGTCTTCAGTACATTTTAAGCCAGAAGGATCTAAATTTGAGGCAGCATAGGTGGTTGGAGTTACTGAAGGACTATGACATTTCTATTCTTTATCATCTGGGAAAGGCAAATGTAGTAGTGGATACCTTGAGCCGGAAGGCAGTGAGTATGGGTAGCTTGGCTTTATTAGTGACAGAGATGCGACCTTTAGCTTGGGACATCCAGTCCTTAGCTAACAGGTTAGTTAGACTTGATATTTCTAAGCCGGGCTATATTCTTGTTTGTGTTGAGGCTAGATCTTCCTTGTTGGAGCATATTCGGGCACAACAGTTTTCAATCCAGTTGGCTTGTGGGGTTGACTTTGATCAACATTGGGAGAAGACGGCCTTGGATGGAAATTCCATCAGCGTTGTTAGCTCTGGAATGTCAACTTTGGGCTAGAAGGACCTTTGGTTCGGGTCATGAGGCTTTCGAACTTGTTTTTGGCCCTTGAGTTTCATTTTGGAAAAGTTGGTCAAAGGTTGGTTTCTAGCGTGGGGCCCACTTTTTATTAAATCGACCTACATTGGAATTTTTGTTGATTCCGTTGAGTCCAGAATATCATTTTTAGTTGAATAGCTCAGCTCATTTATGTTCGCGGGGACCCCGAATGTGTTCCCGAGGGTCCATCAGAGAAAGGTTTCATATTGGCATAGCTGTTGGCAGCTGGTTCAGGCTATTGCCCACACGAGGGCATGGCCGCGTATGCACAGCAGCACTAGCTGACCCCTCCTTGTTGGCCATCGCCTAGGCAGCCAGCATGCCGCATGCGCGCTGGCATGCCGCTGGACGGGGCCTCCGCTTGGCCTTCGTATGGGCCTGGCTGCGTACACAACGCCTGGCCGGGTACGCCTAGGCATCGCTGGCAGCCTTTAAGTTTCCATATCTAACTCCTTCTCTTTCATTTCCAACATTTCCCATACGTTTTACCCCATTGATATAGAGCTCCAAAGCTCCAAATCAGACTCCAAACTTCTCCAAAGCTTGTGGTAGAAACTCCTTCATTCCGTGATCATTCTTTTACTCGAATTGGTAAGCTTTCTCCTTTAAATTCCTCTCTTCTCTTCTTAAAATTCCCTTGAACTAGTGGGCTTTGCAGCTATTTTGGGCCCCAAAATGAGTCCCGTTTGCGCCCAACTTTTGGGCATGGGTTCCTTAACCCGTTGCAAACATAATTGTAATTTTTTTTTCTGTTTTATTGTGCGGGCCCCAAGGGTCATTTTTCGACCTGAGTTTCAGCCTGAATTCTCGTATAGCATTATGGGTGTCATTCTTCTCACCTTGACACTTGGATTCTATTCTTGATAGCGTCGCAACTTTCTGAGGCTATTCGAAAGGGGAAGGTACACGAGTGGCGGTTCGTGTTTGCAGTTCAGCCCCGAGGTAGGTTATGGTTTACTTTCTAGATCGAGTTTAGTTAGATTTTATATCATTTATATTACTGGAACGTTAGGTTGGATTTTTTGGTAGAAATATGCTTAAATCATGTAACTTGTATTATATTAGCCATTTCGGATCGTAGATTAGAATCTTTATTATCCTTAGTTTAGGAGCTTGTAGTATCACCGTGGCTAGCCTAGAATCCTTAGTATGCTTTTAGGAGGTTTTAGAGGTAGAGTAGATGCTTGTAGTGGTTTCTGTAGTCATTTTTTGCTATTTTCCACTTTAATTGTTGATTGTGTGTAACAGTGGGTCCGAGGCCATAACTTAGATTTCGATGGGGTTTCCAGGTCAGTTCTCTTGGTTGAAGGGTATTTTGCCCTGTTTTGCCTTGTTGCGTGCTATATTATCTGAACGTAGAAATTACATGCTCATACTGCATTCCCATGTTTATTGGTACAGAAAAGAAAGATTTTCGAGGCTTTTTGTTCCAAACTTGAGATTTACTGGGTTGTCATGGTTTTCAGACTTTAAAGGAATTATCTTGGGTTTTTACTGGTTTTGGAGAGGAAAGAAAAAATACTACTTTTCTGCATTTACTGATAATCTCAATGTTTATTTCCAGGTGCCTCGATGCACTATTTTTGGGCTTTACCTTTATGCATTGTTGATAAGATCGATGCTCATTTTTGGGTGTCCCAATACGTTATTTTTGGGTTTTACTTCCATGCACTTGTTGATGAGCTCGAGGTTAAATTCTGGGCACCCAGGCTATCGGATACCGGGTTCTTACTCTATCATGCTATTGTGTCCTTATACAACACATCATCTCTCATCGCATTACATTGGCTTGGGTGTACTTGGTTTGTCGATTGACTGGGACTGAGTTTGTTTTTTGTTCCTTCTTATTGGTTCGATTGGTTCTTTTTTTGATTTTATAACTAGATTTAGGTAGATCCGTGTATTTTGCTTACTTTCCTATAATTTAAATTATATATTATCTTTTTGCGCTCGGTCGGCCTATGATGCTTACTGGGTACCCATTATTTTGGTACTCATATTACACTTTGCATATTTTTCTGAGGCAGCACCTAGTACGAGCTAGCCCCGTTGATCCTCCTATCATTCGTGACCTATTGCAGTTTGGATCATGGTGAGCTCTCGACATCTTGGAGACTTTACATGCTTTCCATCTTGTATTTTCTGTCTATATTTTGTATTTTAGATAGACAGAGTCTGTTGTATAGCTACTCCATATTTTAAGCATTGTTATACCGGTGACATCAGGTTCGGGTTGGTTCTCATGTGCACTTATTTTATTCTTGTGTACTTGTTGTTACTATTCTAAGAGATAACTATTTTGAGAACACACTGAGATATGTAGAGAGAGATGAGAATATACATACTATTCTATTGATGAGTAGATCAAGTCTGATGTGAGCTTATAAATGAGCGAATAAGTTATGGAGTGGGTACCATGCTGGAATAGTACATGGATCCTAGGCTATCCCCTGCCGGTCATGACAAGTTGAGAAGAAATAAAGACCCTTTAGCATGTGTGTACATATGAGTGATTATTGTGAGATCTGATATGGTACAAAGTTGGACTGATAAGATATAGAGGTTATACAGTTGTAAGATCATGATAAACATGATTTCATATTTTGTGATGTGATTGCATTATATGTGCAGAGTTCGTGATGACCTCTTATGTTTGTTATATTGACTTATGTGTCATTAATTATTTGACATTGAGATGTCTAGAATTAGTTATTTATCTGGCTGTTGTGACTACTTGATTTTCTGGATTCTGGTTCTGTGTTGTTGCATCCTTGTTGCGGGTTGATTTAGGTCGTGGGTGAGGTCTCTGTGAAAATGATATGTGCCATGAGTATAATAATCTATGATAGTTAAATGGTTAAATAATGGTAACGGGCATGAGTAACGATGATGGGACTAAGTATTGTTAATTGTGTTAGTGATTGTTGAAATTAATATAAGTGAAATAAAATGCCTAGAACTAATTTCTAGGAGGCTAATTTAACGATAAGTAAGATAATCCTAATCTCCTTTGTCTTGTTGAGGAAAAAGGGTAATAAAGTAATGTACAAGTGGTAGGAACATGTGGTATGAGACCGTGATGTGATGTGTCTCTGCTTATCTGTTGATTTTATATGGTGTTGTGTGTAACTAATCTTAGTCGACCGATGATACTTATCAGTATGTGTGGTGTACTGATGCTACTTTTGCTACACTCTTTTTGAGATGTAGGTATGTACAAATTATTGGAGTTTCTTTATTGAAGAGACAAATACTCATCATCAGCTTTTGCATATCTCATATCTCAGGCAAAAGTTGTGTCTTTTATTTCTTGTCATCACTCTTATTAGAAGCTCTTGTACATGTCTAGACTACGTCCTTTAAAAATAATGTATTTTATTAAATTAAAGACTTGTATGCTTTTTAAAGGAATCTAATATGATTAGGAGTTTCAACTGAAATTATTATTATTTTTGAGATTTCTGCATAAATACATGTATGGGTAGTAAGGTGTTCTCCTATCGAGTTAGATCGAGTAGGTGCCCATTGTTGATACTCAATTTTGACCTGATATTTTTTAAATTAATATTTTAAAGTTTTTTATTCGTTAAATTGTACAAAATATAATTTTTTTAATATATTTTTCCAATGTTAACATAATTTATTGATAATTATTCCCATTTTTATAAATATTGAATTATTATCAATCTTTTAGTATTTTAGTTAATTTTAATTATCATTCATTTTTGTCACAATCGTTTGAACATAAACAAATATTATTTTGATTTTATTAAATCATCAGTGATCTTTAACTCGAACCATATTTTTATATAATATTAAATATATTTTTTTTAATACAGTCCATTAATACATAAAGGCGAAGGAAATATTTTCACACAAATATATTAAATAGCTCATGATTTTAGATAAACCATTGTCTTGAGAACACGCTTTGGATAGCCCATGATTTTCAATAAATAATTTTTCCACATAGATGATTTTAGGTTTCATGTTATCCATAAAGTTTTTCATCCACACTATACATTTCTTGGTGGTGAAACTATCTAAAAATTGACAAAAATTCCAAAAGAATATATAAATTTTCTCCTCCTTAATAGCCCACTTCCCTTTTCCGGACGCCACCCCGCTAAATTCTGGCAAACCCAACCCCCACTGTTCTCTCCCTCTCCAAGTCACCACCGCCAGACCCCCTTTAAACCCTCATCTCCCCTGTCTCTGTCTAACCTCGCCAGAGAAGCCATCTCCGGTGAACAACACAACAAACAGACCACCTAGATCTCCCCTCTTCTTCTCCACCTGTCTTAACCCCTCACTTCTCCTCCCTCCTCCGTCCGAATAACCACCACCAAGCTCCATACAATAATAGATCTAAACCACCGCCTGAGCTCCTCTCATCTTCGACGTACCCAACCACGAACCCCTCTTTAATTCTCCCGTCTGACTTTGACAAACTAGACGTCGTTGCTGGCCAGAAATGATCGAGTCCGGAAAAACCCAGTCCCTAGCAAACTCGAAGCTCCACGATGCCGACTGCAAGATGGTCGCAGGTTTGAACTACGGCAAACATCAATTCTAACTCCATCAATGGGTATCTTTTGCTATTATTTCACCATTATTATTTGTTTCTCGACTTTTTTTTACCGTCTATCTATGTTTTAGACTAATTCTTATAGTTACTTCGGTGACTATTAAACTTTCCATGGACTCCAGGATCTTGTTTGCTATTTTTTTTGGCCTATTTTATAATGTTGTGCATCATTTTTGCTTTTTCAAGCAAAATACATTATTTGGTTGCTAAGGGCCTGCTTGGAAGCCACCTTGGTAATTGGATATGGTGTAATTGGGTGTAATTACATAGCTTGACATGTTTGGTTGGCCAGATAATTACTTGGTCAATAGGTAATTGGGTGTAATTGACAGGGGTAATTACACTTTCCAATTCACAGGGGGAGCTGTGAATTGCTGGTAATTACATGGTGTAATTACAAGCTGATTACTTTCTAATTTCGTCCTTTTATTTCTATTTTTATTTTTTCGTTTTAATTTATATTTTATTTCTATTATTTTAAATTCTTTTTTATTTTTATTATTTTAATAATTTTAAAAAATATATTTTTTATTTTTTATTTTTTATATTTCATTTCCTTCTCATTTTCAAATATTTACTTCTTCTGATTCCATGTAATTGTTTGTATTATTTATTTTATGTTTATTTTTTTCATTTAGCATAATTTAGTTAGTATTCTAATTTTTAAATTAAAGTAGAATTCATTGTTGAATAAGGTTATATACTTATGTTTTTCTTTTCTTTTGAATTATATTTAGATATGTCATATTGAAATTTGACATAAGAGTATTATGTTAACTTTTTTGTTTTGAATTTTGAACTTATGTTATATTTTCAGTTCCAATTTATTTGTTTTACTAGTATTGGCTTGATATTTCACATTGCAAGCAATTTATTTTTTAGTTAAAATTGATAGATTATTTTTTTTGTCAAATATTTTAATAATTTTATGACATTATATTTATAATATTAATCTTTTCTGTTAAATATGCATTTCATGATGTTCTTAAAAATCATGTAATTTAAGTTTTTATGATTAATTTAATTAAAATATACTAATTTAAAAAATATAATTTTTTTGTAATATTAGTTAAGAATATATATTTATTAATTAATATATCCCTATTATAAAGAGAAAGCTTCTATTATTAATGATGTGGCAGCTAATGAAGGTGTTGATAACCTAGGCATGACTCTAGTGAGAAATAGAGAAGATGCCGTTTATACTCTGGTTCTAACTATTCTAGAACATTTCAATGGTAGATTTACCAATCAACATGAAACAATTCGAACTTTGCTTAATAGACTAAGATGTCGAACCTTAGGTGAGTTCAGATGGTACAAAGATACCTTCCTAAGTAGGGTTATGGAATTACCCGAAAATAAATATGAACATTTAAAAGCCAAGTTTATAGATGGGCTTCCCTCCTTATTTGCTGAAAGAGTTTGAAAAACTCTAAGGAGTAGTCATACGGAAATCCCTTACAAGTATTATACTTATGGTAAGCTTATTGGAGTTTGCACCCAAGAAGGGTTAAATCTGTGTAATGAATTGGCTATGTCCAGACAACTTAAGATGGATAAGCTTAAAGAAAGATTTCAGCTTGGAGACTTTTGCACTCAGTTCGGTTTACCTGGACCTTCTGCCTATAATAAAGACAAAAGCAGATATTATAAGTCCTCTAGAACCGAAGGATCCCACAGGAAAAGGAGATCTAGACGTAGGACTAAGGAAGAACGTGAAGCTAGAAAAATCTTTCGTAAGTCTACTAGTTTTACCAAAGATAGATCAGGAACATATCTCTCAAAAATCAAATGTTATAAGTGTGGAAACTTTGGTCATATATCCCCCAACTGTAAGTTGACTAAGTTTAAAACTTTAGAATTAGATGATGAGACATTTGATAAAGTGTATGGTTTATTATACACTTCTGGTTCGGATGCAGATTACTCCGATTCTAATTCAAGTTCTGATGTAGAACTTCTAGATTTTTTAGATAATGATAAAGGAAATGATCCTTGTACTACTTGCAAAGGTGATACTTGCAACTGTGAAGACGATGAGATTTATAAGTTACAATCACAATTCCAAGATCTTGGTGTTAACACGATCACTTCGGACAACATGATCGAACTTTTAAAAGAAATTTCTGATAAAAAACTTTGAGAAAGAATCATCAATCTAGCTACTGCTAATGAGGCTAGTTCAAGTTCTTCTAAACCTTCTGATAATAAAAAAGATGATTTTGAATATTTTACTCCTTATTCTCTAAAAGAGATTGATAACCGTCTTATGAGTAAAATTGAATTTTCTGAAAGAAATTCCTCTTTAATTGATTTAAAAGAAGAAATGGAGAATTTGAAAAAAGAGATCAAATCTCTTAAACAAAATCAAATAATTTTTGATCATAGAATTACTCAGATTGAGACTAATAATTCTGGTATTGCAAAAAATGATTATATTTCTTCAAATAATAAAGAAAAGGTTATTTCTGAACCAGACCCTAAAAATGATATGTTTTCGGGACTTATGCAAGTTATTACTGCTCATAAATGGTATGTTAAATGTACTATTTTGATTGATAATAGTTTTTTCATCACTAACATTGCCATGATTGATAGTGGTGCTGATGTTAGCTGCATTCAGGAAGGCTTAGTGCCTACAAAATATTTTTAAAAAACCACTCATATGGTTAAATCTGCATCAGGACATGCTTTAGATAAAAAGTACAAACTGCCTAATGCTAATATTTGCCAGAACAAGGTTTGCATTCCTCATTTCTTCTTTCTGGTAAAAAATCAGTTATACCCTCCAATTATACTTGGAACCCCGTTTATAAATGTCACGACCCGATTTCTCAAGTCATGATGGCACCTACAATCTCCCAGTAGGCGAACCAATTCCCATAGCCCAGAACAGTTAGTAATGGGCTACTACCGAACCAAAACGCACCAGCAAACAGAAATAAGCGGAAGCAAAAATCGAATATAAATACATAAAGGAAACTACACCAACCCCAAGACTTGGTATCAATTGTACAGAAGCTTCTAATAGGATACAAGTGCTAGTAGTAACAAAATACAACATAAATTACCTCCGAAAGTACAAGGAGCAACAGTACAACAGATGAGATGTAGACAAGCCCCGACCGTCAGGCGCTCACCCTAGTCTCAAAGATCCAAAAGCTGCACGAGTCTCCAACGTGATCAACGGCGAAAGCTCAGCTAATATCTGCACAAAAAAATGCAGAAGTGTAGTATGAGCACCAAAACCACGAGTACTCAGTAGGTATCATAGGCCGACTGAGCGCATATAAGATATAAAAGCAGTAAGTAACAGATAGCAAGAAAGCAGTCACTGAAGCAATAAGCAAGGCACAAGGAGCTAGCACAAATCATGCATAACCAAGAACTTCAAGTAACACATGCTAGCACAGAGATACAATTACACAGAATCACAGGTGAAGGAAATGAGAACGCACATGGAGTCCTTGCACAACAATATAAGTAAGTAGAGAGAGAGTTGAGAAAATAGCGGTATACCGGTAACCTCAAGTGGAAGGAAAAGATGGAGAGCAGTCTAACATAATAAAAATGGAATCAACCAGTATAAGGAAATCATAACACCAATCCAATCATATGATAGCATAACCAGGGAATCACTTCACAAGTACAACCCTAGGATGAAATAACTAGGCCACAATAACCGAGAGATACCACTCAGCTTCCCACAAGAATAGAACCAGAGTCTCACACTCTGCTCAGAAGGTCACACAAAAGTGCCTCAATAAGATAGGACTCCAAAGCCCTATCAATAATAATAAATCCCACAACCAAAGCCTCAACAGGCTAGCCATCACTAATCTTTCAAGAACCGGGTGCCAAGACAAGCTCTAAGTAAAAACAGGAGTAAATATAGTCTACCTACAGTCCCAACGGCCGCCCATACAACCGAGGAACACAATCAAGTGAAAGAAAACCCTCCAGCATCCCATACTACTAGAGCGTACACTGAACACACATCAGACAAGGGTGGAATCCAATGTATGATATGATATGATATGAAATAGAACCTCTGTATGTATCTCCTCCTGTGCCAATCGGGCCCAGCAGGCAGGTTACATAGAAGGACTCAGCCTGTATACCTCTACTCCACTGTATACCCTTCCCTCCGGCGCAGGCAGCCCGAAGTCCAGGCCCAAAGCAGCAAGGTCCATGGAGGTCCCCGACCCCATACTAAAACTCAAAATCAAGACATATCATCCGGAAGCAAGTCCGGGATAAAGATAGAGACCCAGTGTCAAGTATGCATGCCCAGACCCCGTCCAGGACTAAAGTAGTAGAAAATGCCTCAAAAATCCCTCCAAGGGTGCCCGGGTGTAATCGGGTCTAAAACTGTAGTAAATCAAGTCTAGTGCTCCGCCCCGCAGAGACTAGTATCACTAATAAAATCAAGTCTGGTGCTCTGCCCCGCAGAGACTAGTATCAGAATAAAATCAAGTCTGGTGCCCTGCCCCGCAGACACTAATACCAGTAATAAAATCAGTGCAAAAACATCCAAAAAATCCCCTTTTCGATCATCAACAGTACCAAAAATGGGCCCCCAGGGCTATGCAAATTAAGAAAACTGTCGGTAGTGGCTCACAGCCAAAACTGTAGTAAAACATGCAGGGGAAAACCTTTTTCATGGATAATATGCTCACACACAAATATAAAAGTAGCCAAATGGCTCACAACAACTCTTATCAGCCCTGTACAGGCCCAACAGCTACTCAGCAGACATAACCAGCCTAAAAGGATAATCCCTATTTCCAGGACTCGCGGACATTCCCCAATAACCCACCATCTATGTTCTCGATTCAATACAAGGCCACACAGGACCACAAGGGTAATATACAATACTACATGAATACAACAAACAACGCATGAAATAACGGACGAACAAGGTGGACAAGGTCTGGGGGAACCAACCTATAATAACCCACCCAAGGACGTTAATTAATGCAGTTATAGCCTATATACGCAGAGTCTAGGTAGGAAAGCCATAACCTACCTGTCATCCGATGACTAGCTACGAGAACGGCATCGTCCAGGCTCAAACTGCTCCGGGAAGCTCCAAATTACAAAAACACTTTCAACTGAAGTCCCAAAGGCGTCTCTATGAAGCCTGACCAACCAAGGTAATGGAACAATTGCTAGAATCAACGAGGCTGCAAGAACGAGCCATATCCATTTGATAAGGTGTTAATGTCACACTCGCAACCAGCCAACTCCAAAGCATAAAATGAGGCCAATAACAATAACAAATGGCAGTTAATCCAACAACAATATGCAACTCACATCTCAAAGGAGCGACGAGCTCCTGAGGCACTATTTAAAGGCGTACTTCATGTCATTCTATCCAATAACTATCGTACGTGACTCCAATAAGAATCACACCAATTCCCAGTACCTCCAACACCTTAACACCATCAACATACAACAATAACAACTCAATTTAATATGACAAAGGGGCTGCCCAGAGCCACAGATCCAAAATACCACTTCGTGGCTCAGAAATCCATAAAACAATAATAGAACATATAATAACGAAGGAGGGTCATAGAAGGAAGGTTGCCTCGACAAAAAGCTTTGAAATACCAAGCTAAACATGCTGTTATAAGGACCCACCATGAGCTGTAACAATATACGGAAAGAAAACACGACAAACATGCCGATAACAATAAGTTCTCCTCGGAATTGATTCAAAAGCTCAAATTAAGAATGAGTCGAGGATTTAGAACCCTTACCTTATGATAATCAAATGATAATACCATAAAAATATCAGTTCCACGAACTTCCTCCTTGCAGTAGCAACAAACGGAGCCAAAACGATGAGAAAACTATACCACGACGATGAGCTCGCGACGTAGAGCAACTTCCGTTAAACTTCCGAAATGAAAGGATCAAGTTCCATGGATTATTTCTAAGGTTTATATCTGATTTTGTAAGGTTTTGGTCTATTTTTGTGGGTTTAAAACGAAGGAGAAGCTGATTTATAAACGCAAACAGACTTAGGATGTGGGCCCCACTTTGACATGTCTGCTTGCGCAGTCTTACAAAAATGTGAATATCTCTCTATTCTGAAGTTGTATGAACAAACGGTTTAGTGCGTTGGAAACTAGACTAGTAGACCTTCGATTTGGTATATTGGTGTCCCACTAACGCTTTATAAATAGGGAGAAACACCCCAAGACATTTAACCCAAATTTGAAGAGAATTCCTTAAAGGAATTTACAATAACTTTTTCCGACTTTTGTTTCGCAACTTGCTTGACTTCAAAACTTATCATACGACCATTTTTCCATTACAATACCTCATAAAACATCCTTCTTAGTATATTAGACACTATTAGTCTTACCCCAAAGGCACGGGCTACTATAAACCTTCCAAACGGGCGAGGTGTTACACGAGGCATTTTTTTAACTCAAACTTTCGAGTAAGGGATTCCTTTGACCTAGAACCTTGGTTTAATTCTTTGATATTACCAAGAATGTTGTCGGAAGTCAACGATTTCCAAAGTTGAAGCTCTAAAATGAGGAACGGACATAAAGATCAAACAAACAACCTGAGCACCGAACTACCGGTCTCGACAAGCCATAAATGACCTGGGCCGCTACAAGTAAGCTCTAATGGTACAAGAAAGCAAAATCGTGTAAATGACCGGAAGGGTCATTACATCAGCCACTACTAAAAAGACTTTCGTCCCCGAAAGTCAGGAAAGAAGAAAATACCAGAGATTTAAGAACAACAGATACCACGCCCGTACTACTCTCTCGGACAACCCGGGTAACCTACGCGACCAGACGACACCCAATAGAACAGAACCAAAGAAAGCAACCAAGCGTTAATTTCTTACTAGCCAAGCTAGATTTCAACCTCCAAAGATCTGCCAACCCAAACTGAACCTTGAGAATCTTAACCGAAAAGCACCTACACAACACCAAAATCAGAGCACCAAGGCTGTCAACACACAAAACTCGAATCCTCATAACCATACCAAGTGAATCCTTTAGCACCATAAACCGGAAGCTGCATACAAATCGAACACCAGAACCACCCTCGAAATATCAACTGACACACCGGAGATCCATAGTTCCTGCTTACAATTTACCACGAACAAAGTCACCCTTTTTATTCAAATCCAAGACAACAACCTGTAGCATATCATTGAAAACAAAACTTACATGCCCTGACTGACCATCAACCAACGAATGAACACTTTTGCTAACATCGAACTTGCTAACTGAACCGTGCTAGGTATGAATCAACTGAAAGTGAATGAACCAGGGCAACCTACCCAAAAGACCCAAACCAAAACCATAATCCTGCAAGAAGTGTGGTAAGCCTACCATGAAGTCTGTAACCATGAGCCAAGCTCGCAACCCTAGAAAACACTACTGCTACTCCGAACACTCGAACACCATTTGAATGTGAAATTGCCTTAGGAATCTCACCTCAGGAAGAAGTCCACCATGCCACAAATATCAAGTCCAAACAACCCGAAGGCAAAGGAAAAGGTGCTTGGGGTTCAAAGTTACCATCTAGCCATAGAAATTTTTGCATATACTTTCAACTCATTCCTTTGGCTCGAATCAACCGCTCTACTGGTTCTGCAAACACCAACCACTTCGAAGCATATATCATAACAAACTCCTAGTTCATACTGGCCGAGTCTAACCAACACAAGAACCCCACATAAACAGCAACTCTGGAGGAATCAATTAAATAAGCTTTCAAATCCTTGGCAAATGAATGGCGATTACTAGTCTCTACGTATTATCAGAACTCAAAATAGCAAAGCTAGTCTCAACCCGCATAAGCTGACCACATAAAGCATACACCACTGATGAAGCTTAAACTTACGCCACTGAGTCTGTCCAACCATGGTAGAAGAACCTCGTACTAACTAGAACACTGCTGAAATCTAGAATATCTCGCCTCTTGTAGAGGTTAGCCATGAACTAAGTGTCCAAGGACAATAGCCACATCCACAACTGAAGTAAAGAAGCTAAGTTGCCCGCACCCACTGCCTCCCGGCACTAGGACGCTGCAACCAAATAGAAACTGCCATAAACCATCCAATGTAACCTTCCAAGTTATGATTCTGAACACCGACTTTCAAAACTGCCAACCAAAGCCTTGGTCGAACCTGTATGCTGCCAATGAACCCTTAAGAACCCAAGCCAACTAGGCCTGAATATGCAAATTATCAACACCGCAGTTGCTACTGAAACAAAACCAATCGATGGAAAAGCCACAACAATGTGTAGATGGCTGAATCAAATCACCAACACACAATCACAAAGCAAACCTTCATCGCCACCTCAGGCAACTACGAGGACACATAAACACATACAAAGAGTATCTCCCTTCTTTTTCAACTAAACAAAAATGCTTCCTTAGCATATACTAAACCTTACAAATCCTTTCTCGAATAAGAACCTGAAGCCATTACCTTACTACTCATAGCTACACGTCAAATTCAATAAGGCAGGATAAGGATGGGCCGGATGCCCAACTCACCCAAAATGCTTACAAATACAACCTAACCACGAGGTTACGGTCAACACTTAGTTGGAAGTGCTTAAAATCAAGACCCAATCATGATTCCAACATCCAGAGCTCATCGAAAGAACTACGATCAAGATTCGTTCGACTGGAGCTAGGGATACAACCAAACACCCAACGAACCAGGAAGTGGAAGAGACTATGGGAACAACCCACATACCTGCCAACCTTCTAAACTAATAAACAAAGAGGGTCGACTCTAGACACTCAGGAGACCAAACCGATCTATGCACACTAGCATAACCAATATCTCCCAACTGAGGCAAAATCTCAACTCCGGCCCAACTACCGGTAATACACTAAACCATCACACGGATCTCTAGCCACGCTAGATAACGGCCTAGGCAACAACCATATAGGACCATTCAATAATGTCAACTCAACCACAAGTCCAAAATTACAATGAAACAGGGATAACCCAACTAGAAACAGACTAACAAGAACTACCCACGAGCTACAACTCTGGGAAAACACCTCTCAAGGTTAACTTACCCCACACACTACTAAAGAATAAACTACCAATAAAATAACATATCGATACTACAATTCGGGTAGCCAAACAACTTAAACAAGGAGCAGGTAGACATATAAGCAATTACACGACAAAAGGGATAGAGTCGCAACACGAGCGAGACTAACATAAGTCGAAGGTAGCAAAAGCCTAACCTAGAGCAATAATATCAGGAACCTCTACCTCTGGCCCACCAAGAGGAGTATCAAGCTGATGGGATATAACTTTGGACTGAGTAGTCGAAACTAAAGGCCCAACTGGCCCTCGCCGGGGATAAGATCTATAAAGGTGACCAATCTCTCCACAATGATAACAACCAGGTTGTCCGAGATACACAATCATGGGGTATTTCCTAGTAAAGTGCCCATGCTCACCATACCAAAAATATCCTATACTAGATGAAGTCCGATGGGAAAATCTCTCCTCGTACTCCAATATCGACAGACAACCTTGCTGAAGAACTAGAAGCTCAACTATAACTGTAGCACCACTCACAAAACCAGGTACTGAAACACTCACTGGAGGACTCAAAGTCCTAGCCACGGTGTCCTGAAGCACTAAGGTCGCTATAACTCCAATCGGAGGTTGGGCTGACCTCACACCCCCTATCTAGTGCATTAAACCCTCACTCTGGAGTCCTGGCGCTGATGGAAGCATTGAAGCAACAGGCACAGAAGCCTCAGCACCAACCGATATCGCACTCGTATGAGGCATCTCAGAATGAATGAACAACCAAAGTTTAGAAGTCAATAGAGCCAGGAACACACGATGAGGAGCCAAAAAGATGAAACTTTTCCTAACAATGCCCTGTAGCCTCCCGCAGATAGGATACGGACGTCATCGTGCCAATCCGTGAGACTCTACCTAGACACTTGCTTCTGTACCATCACACCGGTGAACCTAGAGCTCTGATAATAAGCTGTCACAACCCGATTTCTCAAGTCATGATGGCACCTACAATCCCCCAGTAGGCGAACCAATTCCCGTAGCCCAGAACGGTTAGTAATGGGCTACTACCTAACCAAAACGCACTAGCAAGCAGAAATAAGCGGAAGCAAAACTCGAATATAAATACATAAAGGAAACTACACCAACCCCAAGACTTGGTATCAATAGTACAGAAGCTTCTAATAGGATACAAGTGCTAGTAGTAATAAAATACAACATAAATTGCCTCCGAAAGTACAAGGAGCAACAGTACAACAGATGAGATGTACACAAGCCCCGACCGTCAGGCGCTCACCCTAGTCTCGAAGATCCAAAAGCTGCACGAGTCTCCAACGTGATCAACGGCGAAAGCTCAGCTAATATCTGCACAAAAAAATGCAGAAGTGTAGTATGAGCACCAAAACCACGAGTACTCAGTAGGTATCATAGGCCGACTGAGCGCATATAAGATATAAAAGCAGTAAGTAACAGATAGCAAGAAAGCAGTCACTGAAGCAATAAGCAAGGCACAAGGAGCTAGCACAAATCATGCATAACCAAGAACTTCAAGTAACACATGCTAGCACAGAGATACAATTACACAGAATCACAGGTGAAGGAAATGAGAACGCACATGGAGTCCTTGCACAACAATATAAGTAAGTAGAGAGAGAGTTGAGAAAATAGCGGTATACCGGTAACCTCAAGTGGAAGGAAAAGATGGAGAGCAGTCTAACATAATAAAAATGGAATCAACCAGTATAAGGAAATCATAACACCAATCCAATCATATGATAGCATAACCAGGGAATCACTTCACAAGTACAACCCTAGGATGAAATAACTAGGCCACAATAACCGAGAGATACCACTCAGCTTCCCACAAGAATAGAACCAGAGTCTCACACTCTGCTCAGAAGGTCACACAAAAGTGCCTCAATAAGATAGGACTCCAAAGCCCTATCAATAATAATAAATCCCACAACCAAAGCCTCAACAGGCTAGCCATCACTAATCTTTCAAGAACCGGGTGCCAAGACAAGCTCTAAGTAAAAACAGGAGTAAATATAGTCTACCTACAGTCCCAACGGCCGCCCATACAACCGAGGAACACAATCAAGTGAAAGCAAACCCTCCGGCATCCCATACTACCGGAGCGTACACTGAATACACAACAAACAAGGGTGGAATCCAATGCATGATATGATATGATATGAAATAGAACCTCTGTATGTACCTCCTCCGGTGCCAATCGTGCCCAGCAGGCAGGTTCCATGGAAGGACTCAGCCTGTATACCTCTACTCCACCGTGCCCTTCCCTCCGGCGCAGGCAACCCAAAGCCCCAGGCCCGGAGCAGCGAGGTCCATGGAGGTCCCCGACCCCATACTAAAACTCAAAATCAAGACATGTCATCCGGAAGCAAGTCTGAGATCAAGATAGAGACCCAGTGTCAAGTATGCATGCCCAGACCCCGTCCAGGACTAAAGTAGTAGAAAATGCCTCAAAAACCCCTCCAAGGGTGCCCGGGCGTAACCGGGTCTAAAACTGTAGTAAATCAAGTCTAGTGCTCCGCCCCGCAGAGACTAGTATCAGTAATAAAATCAAGTCTGGTGCTCTGCCCCGCAGACTGGTGCTCTGCCCCGCAGAGACTAGTATCAGTAATAAAATCAAGACTGGTGCCCTGCCCCGCAGAGACTAATACCAGTAATAAAATCATTGCAAAAACATCCAAAAAATCCCCTTTTCGATCATCAATAGTACCAAAAATGGGCCCCCCAGGGCTATGCAAATTAAGAAAACTATCAGTAGTGGCTCACAGCCAAAACTGTAGTAAAACATGCAAGGGAAAACCTTTTTCATGGATGATATGCTTGCACACAAATATAAAAGTAGCCAAATGGCTCACAGCAACTCCTATCAGCCCTGTACAGGCCCAACAGCTACTCAGTAGACATGTAACACCCCGTACCTTTCAAAACCTATGTGACTAAGTAAATATCGACGAAGGTATTTGAGCTCGAGATTGTGAAGGGGTACTTTGGCCTAGAATTTGAAATGGTCAAATGTATATAAGTGTTAAGTTAAATTATAAGGAGGAGGGTTTTGAAAATGAGATAAAAACAAGTGAGGTACTTGCTCGACTTATCTAAGCTTTTAGGTGACAAGTAGGTGCATCACCTACCTACGCTAACGAACTAAGTTCCGAGGGCCGATACGGGCAGCAACACCAGGGATTATTAGACCTAATGGTAGCCCAAATGAAGCTTAAAGTTGCCCATCAAAGCACAACCAAATCTGGCCCAAACAACTACAAAAGGTAGCCACCAATATTGACCACATTTTGACCCAAGAGAAGCCCAAAATCAGCCCCAAAACTTAACCCTTTTGAGGCCCAAGCAAAGGGTAATTTTGGCCCAAGTTTCTTGACCCATTTTGTCCCAAATATACTCAAAAAAAGTCGGCCAAAAAGGTCCCTTTATATAGGCCATTTGCTGATTAATGTTGATCACAAAAAGCTGGAAAATTCTCTCTTATCTCATTTCCTTTTGGCAGCCCTTCTCTCCCTTTAGGGTTCTAAGAAGACCAAGATTAATTGAAGCTTAAGGTGAGTTAAACAACTTGTTATCTTGGTATTAATCTACTACATATAGCTAGGATATCCTATGGTAAGAAAGACATGAACTATGGCAGCCCTTTCTTATGATTTAACACATGGAAATTGTGTAACAATTAAGAGATTTCTTCTTCTCTTGTTGGTGTATGTGTAGGGGGTACTTAAGCTTTTAAGGCATCAATAAAAAGAGGATAAAAACACACCTTCAAGTGTGGTAAGTACTCTGCCCATAATCATATTTTTGGATTGAAGTTCGGATGGACAATTGTTGTTGAATTGTTGTTAAGAACTCACGGGACGACGATCGGAAGCCGTGGGTTCAATGTGTTGCTATTGTATTTCGGCATGGTGGGTTGTGTAGGGGATGTTTGATGTGTTTTGTATTATTGGAGGCAGTAGGTTGGTGTGTGTGTGATGTGTATTGGATAAGGGGAGAAAGGTGTGACGATACACCTTTAATTAATGCAAAATACGTAAATCTGCCCGGGAAATGTTTAGCTACTGTTTTGGGAATGTTGCAGCAGGTTTAAGAGCTAATATTAGCTTCATTATACCCTTGTGTTGTAGATTAACTTAATAAGGGAAAGTCCAAGTTGTGGTAAGCGCAATCTTCGGAAGGAACGAGGTATGTTAAGGCTTCTTTATTCCTTATCGGCATGAATCTAGAAATAGAACTCTAAATCTCCGAAAGAAGGAATTTGAGTATTTTGTTGTAAGAGAGCTGATTTGGTAACTCAACAAGTCTTAAGGAACTAATTTATACATTATGGTGATTCAAGTCGCCTTCTTATAAAAATCTGATTCTTTTTGCACGAAATGTAAGTTATCCTTTTGTCAAGTTTCTTCTTTGTATTGTGATCTCTAATCAAGCTTTAGAAAGTATACAAGGAAAGTTAGAAAGTCAAATCCCCATTTATATGTGTTTGGTATGTTGATTCCAACACCTAGTAAGCCAAGGCTAAAGAAGTTATCTAAATGAACCTTCATAAATAACAAGAATAGCTTTGAAGGTCAATCTAGTAATACACTTATTATGTGTGGTTTGCGTGTTAGTGTGCACCGAGGTGCTACTGCCATATTGAGGCTATTATATACATAGTGTGCACCGAGGTGCTACTGCCATATTGAGGCCATTATACACATAGTGTGCACCGAGGTGCTATTGCCATATTGAGGCCATTATATACATAGTGTGCGCCGAGGCGCTACTGCCATATTGAGGCTATTAAATATAGGGTGCGCCGAGGCACTGTTGTGGTTCAGTGTGGGTTATAAAGAGTGAGTTGCAGCGTGAGTTAATGCATGTGTTGTGTTCTAAAAAGAATAAAGGAGAAAGAGCTTAACGAGTCTTACCAATTACAGTTTACAAGTTTCATATTTTATCTTGTTCAGATTTACTACTTGCGACTTGATTTTATGCTTCTACCTTACATGCCAGTACATTATTGTCGTACTGACGCCCCATTGCCTGGGGGCGCTGCATTCATGCCTGCAGGTCCAGACAGAAACCCAGATAGACCTCTTCAGTAGGAGTTGCGGAGTTCAGCCATTTTGGTAAGCTCCATTCTTCCTGGAGCTGACGAGTCAGAGGTCTAGCTTATATTTTGACCAGGTTATGTATATGTACAGCTTATGGGTAGTCCAGGGCCCTGTCCTGGATATGAGATATTTTACTTACTCCTAGAGGCTTGTAGACGTGTATATGTACATCAGTGTTGGGTATGGCCTTGTCGGCCTTGTTATTAGTTATCTACTATGATAATAGCCTTGTCGGCCTTGAGTTGCTTAACTACTATTGAGCTTTCAGTGTTTCAAATTGTAATTCTTAGAGACCTTGTCGGTCTCAGACCCCCAGCAGGTTCAACAGAGATACACTCTATTTTGGCACCCTCGGCCTTTTGGGGCTCCGGGTGTCGGTCATGCCTCCCATGGTTTGGGGCGTGACAAGACATAACCAACCTAAAAGGATAATCTCTATGTCCGGGACTCGCGGACATTCCCCAATAACCAACCATCTATGTTCCAGAGTCAATACAAGGCCACACAGGACCACAAGGGTAATATACAATACTACGCGAATACTACAAACAACGTATGAAATAACGGACGAACAAGGTGGACAAGGTCTGGGGGAACCAACCTATAATAACCCACCCAAGGACGTTAATTAATGCAGTTATAGCCTATATACACAGAGTCTAGGTAGGAAAGCCATAACCTACCTGTCATCTGATGACTAGCTGCGGGAACGGCGTCGTCCAGGCTCAAACTGCTCCGGGAAGCTCCAAATTACAAAAACACTTTCAATGAAGTTCCAAAGGCGTCTCTATGAATCCTGACCAACCAAGGTAATGGAATAATTGCTAGAATCAACGAGGCTGCAAGAACGAGCCATATCCATTTGATAAGGTGTTAATGTCACACTCGCAACCAGCCAACTCCAAAGCATTAAATGAGGCCAATAACAATAACAAATGGCAGCTAAATCCAACAACAATATGCAACTCACATCTCAAAGGAGCGACGAGCTCTCGAGGCACTATTTAAAGGCGTACTTCATGTCATTCAATCCAATAACTATCGTACGTGACTCCAATAAGAATCACACCAATTCCCAGTACCTCCAACACCTTAACACCATCAACATACAACAATAACAACTCAATTTAATATGACAAAGGGGCTGCCCAGAGCCACAGATCAAAAATACCACTTCGTGGCTCAGAAATCCATAAAACAATAATAGAACATATAATAACGAAGGAGGGTCATAGGAGGAAGGTTACCTCGACAAAAAGCTTTGAAATACCAAGCTAAACATGCTGTTATAAGGACCCACCACGAGCTGTAACAATATACGGAAAGAAAACACGACAAACATGCCGATAACAATAAGTTCTCCTCAGAATTGATTCTAAAGCTCAAATTAAGAATGAGACGAGGATTTATAACCCTTACCTTACGATAATCAAATGATAATATGTCACGACCCGATTTCTCGGTCATGATGGCACCTACAACCCCCGGTAGGTGAACCAATCCCTGTAGCCCAGAACAGTTAGTAATTGGCTACTATCTAACAAGTAAGAGAACAAGACGAATAAAATAGATAACAAGTATATAAATATATACATATGCGGAAACCAAACCAAACCCCAAGACCTGGTATCATAGTACAGAGCCAAACTACATACATGGAGTACAAGTAAACCAAAACTATATATACAGATGTCTCTGAATGGAAATAGAGTACATGAAGCAAAAGATAAACTAAAGCTAAGCTCCGATCGCCAAGAGCTCACCCTCAGCCTGAAGTAGTCCACAGATCTCCAAGCACGAATCACAGCGATCTAACGGCGATGGCCCACGCTAGGATCTGCACCCAAAGATGCAGGGGGTAGGGGTGAGCACCAAATGCGAAGCATAAGGTACCCAGTAGGTATCATAGGCCGACTGGGCACATATAAGATAAAATGCAGTAATAGACAGAATAGAAGCAAGTAGTCACAGAAATCAACGAAAGGTACACAGGAACTAGCCCAGAGGGAAATCAACAGAACCACATATGAGGCTAGTAAGCAGGATATACACACCAAAGGCATAGGTGAAAGTAAGAAACAACGCACCTGGAATCCTTGCAACAACAGTGTATACAAAATAAGTTTACGGAATGGACGGTATACCGGTAACCTCAAGTGTAAGAAGAAGAGAGAAAGAGTAATAATAGGCATGCTCAAGACATGAATCAACCCAACTACTCATAACAATCTCAAATCCAGAAACTAACAGTCTAGCAGTAACCAATCTCATACTCATCCCTAATAGAGAACAACTCTGTAAGTAAAATAGCAAAAGTCTACCTACAGTCCCCCGGCCGCCCATACAACCGAGGAACACAAACAAGTGAAAACAAACCCTCCGGCATCCCATACTACCGGAGCATACAATCAGCAAACAGCAAACAAGGGGGGAACCTCGAACCATGAATGATATGATGCATGAAGATCTCAAGTGCCATAGTATCTCTGTATGTACCTCCTCCGGCGCCGATCCGGCCCAGCAGGTAGGTTCCATGGAATGACTCTGCCCGTATACCTCTACTCCCCCGTATACCCCTCTTCCGGCACACGCAGCCCGTAGCCCCTGGCCCGGATAGCAAGGTCCATGGAGGTCCCCGACCCCATACCAAATCTCAGTATCAGAACATGTATCAAGATAGAGACCCAGTCTCGATATCAAGATAGAGACCCAGTCTCGAATATGCATGCCCAGACCCTGTCCAGGACTAAAATTAGTAGGAAAATATCTCAAAAACCCCTCCAAGGGTGCCCGGGCGTCTCCGGGTCTAAACAGTAAAAGTCATCTCAGGTGCTCGGTCCAACCGAGGCTAAAAAATCATCTCAAGTAGTAAGAAAACTCAACTAGCACTCCGGCCCTGCCGAGTCTAGTGATAATCGTAAAACTGATGATTTTAAACCACAAGTGAAATCAACCATTTCCAAATCATTTCCATAAAAAACGGGCCCCCCGGGCCATGCAAGGTTTAGAAAACAGTGCCAGTAGGCCCGAAGCCAAAACCACTGTAAAACATGGATAAAACCTCTTTATATGCATGGAAATGATATGATCACACACAATAGCTTCCCAGCAACTTACAATCAACCTATCGACCCTGCACAGGCCCACAGCTACTCAGCAAGCATAACCAGCCTAGAAGGATAATTCTATGCCCGGGACTCGCGGACATTCCCAAAATCCCACCTTCTATGTTCCAGAGTCAACAAGGCCTCGCAGGACCACAAGGGTAAATAACATATATCCGCAAATACTACAAACAATGGAGGAATAAAAATAGGAGGACATGAATAAAGCGGTCAAGGTCTGTGGTACCAACCTAATAAACCAACCCAAGGATGCCCATTAATACAATTTTATTCTATATATGCGGAGTCTAGGGAAATTAAACCGTAACCTACCTGTCGTCTGACGACAAGCTACTGGAACAACAATGTCCAAGTTCGAACCACTCCGAGAAAATCCAAAACTAAATCGGAATCGGAATCGGATTTGGGACGGAATAACTTAACGTAGATAATTGATTGAATCTTAATATCGCATCCAAATATCCCTCCACACCCAATTACTTTAACTCATAAAGATACGTATAGTAGTACTATTTCTATATGTGTGCAATGCCTAACCCCTTTTTCTAAAGGCAACATATACATATGTATACTTACTGCCAGCAATGGTACATTAGGCAGCCACCACCTTAATTGATTTCCACGTGGGGGGGTGTGTGTCAACACCACATCTCCCCTTATCCAATTAATGATGGGTGGGGTCCCCGCTACGTACGTATTCGGGTATTGAATAAATTCGTAGTAAAACAAATATAATATTTTAAATATACCATAATTGATAGAAAATCATCTCCAATAAAACCTACTATATTATAATAATAAATTTAAACATAACTAAATTTACTATCTCCGTTAAAATATTACGGAGTATAAAAACTTTATAAAATAAATACGTATACACTTATATCGTATCAAATATATTTTTTATAAACCTTTAAAATATTTTGAAAAGGCAATAATAATATAATTTTTACCCAATTCAACTTTTAAATAAATATTTCAAATACACGCACGATGCTAATAAAGTTCTTAAGTTTAGGCTCGTAATTCGCCTACGCACGATTTCGATATTCAAGAATTCTCTCGGGATCCTCCCTTATATTTTATCACTATTTCGGAACTAAAATGACATTTTAAAACATGAAATTGAAGCTTAAATCGGGTTAGACCCGACCCGATTCGCGACCCGGTTCGCAACCCATTTTCTGCCAGACAGTCTGCGGTAAAACAGTCATAACTCCTTGCCGAGATCAGTTGGACGTGAGGTTTTGTGCGTTGGAAACTAGACTCGTAGACCTTCGATTTGGTATTTCGGGAGACTTCTAACTCTTTATATATTGGGAGAAAAGTCCCGATACATTTGACCCAAAGTTCAGAAAATTTGTTAAAGGTCTTACGATATCTTTTGTCGATTTGCTTGACTTCAAACTTAAACGTGGAAATGACCGGAAGGGTCATTACATCATCCACTAATAAAAAGGGCTTTCGTCCTCGAAAGTCAAGGTCAAGGGGGTACCTGAAGGCTAAAATAGCTGCGGATACTGATCCCGCATATCTCTCTCGGTCTCCCAGGTAGCCTCCTCGACTGGACGGTGCCTCCACTGAACTTTAACAACCGGGATCTCTCGAGAACTCAATCTCCTGACATCTCTGGCCAAAATAGCTGACGGCTCCTCAACAAAGGCTAAACCCTCATCCAACTGAACTGAATCCCACTGCAACACATGAGACTCATCTGGGATATACCGACGCAGCATCGAAACATGAAACACAGGATGTATAGCCGAAAACATCGGAGGTAAGGCTAACTGATAGGCAACGCCACCAACCCTCTGCAAAACCTCAAACGGCCCAATGTACCTGGGGCTAAGCTTGCCCCGCCTACCAAATCTCATCACGCCTTTCATGGGCGATACCCGGAGAAACACCAAGTCACCGACGCTAAACTCCAAGGCACGAAGCCTACGATTAGCATAACTCTTCTGCCTGCTCTGAGCTGCCCGAAGTCTGTCCTGAATCACTCAGACTCGGTCTAAGGAATCTCGAAGCAAATCTGTGCTCTGTGGCCCAGCACTAAAACCATCAAACCAACCTACAGGTTATCTGCAACGCCTGCCATACAAAGCCTCAAAATGTGCC